>JASCZW010007159.1:0-113071 GCA_034211315.2 Aedes japonicus
TGGGATGTCTTCGGTCCGTCTCGCTTTCGCGCCATCGTTAATACTGCTCAGCTATTGCGTTCTCCTCCTTAGGGCTGGCGGATGGGAATATCGTCTGGATGGCAAAACATGGGAGAAGATAAAGAGAGTAAAACTCTTAATTACGTTTATCGAGAGTAATCGTCAATTGTTGACATGGTGTAGCCATCTGGCTTTTCTTTGAACGTTAGGATAAGTTTTCACCCACTGCTTTGGGATTTTCGTCACGATTCAGCTTCAGGTAAGAAATGGGGTTGGAAAGACAAAGGCATCCTGGTACCTGAAGCCCGGCCAAAGATTTTAAGCGGGATTTCCGGTTGGAGTGTCTATTGTACAAGGTAAATTTTGCCAATATAAAGTGGGTTGATGATGCAAAACAAAGATGTGTACACAAATTTCAAGATAATAAATGATGTAACTTTATGCATTTTGACGATAATCTAAAACATTGAAAATAAAATCTTTTTAAACTTTAAAGATACGGGCGAGTTTTGTTGTTCTATGGCCTAAAATAGACTAAACTGTTTGAAAATTCTGATCAGAATGTGGTTGTCATTTGGGGCTGCAATTATGGTACGTGAACTTGTACAAATATTGTTTTGTTCTTGGTACATGGGATATTGAGAGACATAATGCAAATCTAACGTAACTTTTTATATTAGATGATAATATCTATTCAGCAAAACCAATAACAATAATAATAAATATGAACAATTAGACATAATTTATTTATTTCTTTGTGATATAGCATTGACAAAGTGGAGGCGAAAAGTTAAGCGATTCGTATTATAATCAACATTCTAGTAACATTTTACAAATACAGGACTAGTTCCGACTCTATTACTGAACTACAAAGTGGATGCTGCGCAGTATGATGTTAGTCATGTATCTTAACTCTTAACAAGCCAATGTAAAAACAACATTGTTTGGCATTTCCATCTTACAGTTAACACTTAGTTTCTCCAAAAATTGCTGCGGATTTTCTTTGGTTAAACTGCATTGAAATACAGAATCAAATTCTAACGTATCAAAGGCACCAACAAGCGAATGCAAATACAAATCTCTTCGATTCACTAGTTTTCTTTCTCTATATGCCGTAAGAAAGTTCATGACGCTTCTGGCATGATGCTCTTTGCGATCTCTACTAACATCTGCGGTAGATATCTAACAAACTATGTAGATACGCATTCAATGGTTGATGCTTTTAATACAATATTATGCCAGACGTCTGTTGATATTTTTTTTGAATAAGTAGTCTAATGTTTCTATTTGCATTTCAATACTGACAAAAAATTGTGGATAAAGATGATACTGAATTAATGGCAATCAAAATTGTAAAATTATGAGGAAAATTACAATTACTAACCGGAAAAACAACTAATATTTGATTTGTGATAGTTAAACGAATATATATATAACCTTTAAAAATGAGAAAGAAAAAATTAAAATTTTTTCCATTCAAATTTCAACTACCTTTATTTATCTTGTGAAACAATTATTTTATTCTCTAGTGTGCCAGACTTCTTCGAGTGTCTCATCTAACTCGACTTTGGAGGCTCCAAGTACAGAAGCCACAGAGGTCTGCACGTGAGCAATATGCGTATCCTGTCAAGATGTGGCTTAAAGATAGTTGATAAATGGAGGATAAGATTAAATGGAGATGCTAATTTTCTTCTCATTCTAATTCACAAATATTCACTAAATATCTCCAAACTCTCTAAAATTCGTTGTGTCAGTTTCTCAAACTTAACGATCAGACATTTTTTTAAGTAGGACTACGTCTGTGTTTTCAATGTCCACGTGGCAGTACTAGTTTCAGCGTCACAAAATATATTCTAGATCTTGAAGATTAAGCAACTGACATTCATTAGATTTAAACAAAATTAACAATCGATTGAGGTTTATAATTTATGACCAGTCACCAGTGGTAGAGCTGAAAAGTATCTACAGTGGCTCTACCTACCTAGTGATTGCGCAAAATTCAGGGTTCATCCAGTTCCATCAAATTTCACGCGAAAATTCAGATAACTATCGACGCTTCATTTTTGCATTTTCTCGTATTTCTATTTCACAGTCCTGTGCAAATGCCACTACCAGCATAACCCCAACCGCAGATTCTGCACAACATAGCGAATCAACCCCGTTTTTGCATGTAAGCCTGCACTTTCTTCAGAAATTTCACTCGACTTATGCTATCACTACCTTCAGGTCGACCGAAGTGCTGCTGTCCATCGTCCTTGATGCATACCTCGATGGTGAGCTCAGAGCGATTGTTGGAAGGGTGAACATTTTCGACGCTGAAAATTGACCTTATTGTCCGCCATACCACTTCAGCACGTCCTTGGAAGTAGTGGCATGAGGCCAAATCCAGCCAGAAGATTGTTTGAGACGTTGTGGGCCTTCGGGAGAAGGGAAAGCAGCCGCACGGAGGCACTCTTTTTATGTACACCTGTCCAGGTCAACTGTTGTCCTGGGTCACGAAAGGTGCACTCCGCTTCGCACATGCAGGCCGACGCCAAACCGGGAATTTTCTTCGCAGAATTTGGACATCTTCTAGTGCGGACATGCTCCCGGGCGCCTGAACTTATCGCCAGCCGTGAAAAACAGGTTGCCGGGGATCTGTTGAAGTCGACCGCCACATATGTTTCGTCGTCCATGATACAGCATTCTTTCGTCAGCGTGTTCAGATACAACTTCCTGGCACGGAGTTGCGGCGGACTTGTTTCGGCTTCTCGTCCGCGATTAGAGCCTACTGTTACCCGAACGTTCGAAATAGCCTGCCTTAGTTTATTATGGCCTTCTGAAACCGCTGTAAGTGCGACTTCTTAGCCCATCCCGAACCAGAGGCGTTCCGTTCAGTTGAAGCGACTAACCAACTACCATGGACTATGATTTGCCTGTGTTATTGTACGGGGTGCTGTTCCGTCACTTCGGGCTTCCGTCGTGGTGCAACCCGTTCCTCCGGGCCTGATCCGCTCCGCGACACCGTCAAGGTCCGCGATTCCCAACGTTTTGCTGATGGAACGATGCGAGAGTCCCGCGTTCTCCGTGATGAATGCACCGAATTTTATCACGCACTGACTAATACTTTCGGCTCCCATTTCCACGCGGTTTTGAAGTCACAGGACTTGCAAAACTCGCCTGGGATGTACGAACAATATATGAACTAAATCCACCCAAATTTTCATCATCAAATTCCTACCTTACAGTTAAAAAGTTAGAGTTCATTTCGCGCGATGTAGCGGCGTTTCATCGTGGACACCCTTTATAGTGGATTCCAATATTGAAAGCTTTGATTTTACACATTTTTACTATTGAAAAAATAATAATTGAACGCCTTCGTGAAAATGTAATCGAACGCCATCTGCATAGTTGTTTCCCAACATAGACGACAGAATCATGGAGCCAATCTTTAACGTGTTATTTGATGTAATATTAGTGACTTTAGTCACAAAAAATATCAGAATATCGTGACCAAATAACGACAGAGGCAATAAAACCAGCGACCCCAATAGTGCCTTTGAGATAATTAAAATTAATCCATTGACTTACTATAGAGCGATTTGCTATTGCGCTGTACCTGTGAAAGACTCATCAACTTCTTTCTCAGCAACTTCTGAACCAGCTAGTGCAGACCTGTTCAATATTTGTTTCTGTTGTTTATTGCAGAGTTAATCTGCATGATAAAGCGAATTTTGTGAATAGGTTGTAGTAATCTTGCAATTTTCTCAAACTCTTCTGATGTTGTGAACATAAAAGTGGCAAAGACTTTGATTTTTTCGTACGAAACTTAATTTGGTGCATTCTGATTGATTTGGTACTCAATAACACAAAACTGAATGAAAAAAATGAAAATAGTGCACAGATGTGCTGAGTCATCAAACTATCCTGAAATTCCAGAACTTTAGATCTACAGTTTAATAGTAGCTTTATCCGCTATACAAAATTACGGTTTTGTACTCAATTATATTCAATGAATATCCTGGAAGACCAACCGATATTGTAAGATATTGGTTATAAAGCTACTGTACAGCTAGATATTTGTCTGAACTCAAGGGATGTTTTGGTGATCTTAAACATTCAAGATATCTCATTGTATCTGTTGACCTTCCCAGAAGACTCTTTTAATTTCCAGTCAAATATCTATTGTTAACTTTGTTTACCCCAGAAATCTACGATTTACAGTTTACATACCAAGGGCTGTTATCAAGTCATTCGTTCTGCCGGAGTTCCCACGCTTAGAATACCACCCCCCTCATCAGAAAACACGAACTCACCAACCTGCGTGCCACGACACTATCAGTTTGACTTTGTCCAGCCTCTTCTTCATTCAACATCACTACCCCGTAGACCCGTTTCTTGTACGGCTGGTATCAGTTCATTCGTCATGATGGTGTATTGCAGTTCAGGTCGAGCATATCTGGAGTCAGCAGCGGTCTTTCGGATCGAACAGTTCATTTTTCGACAATTATCACCTCACCTGCATGATGGCTGCTGGTGTCCTCGTCAAGAACGCGGCAGCCCCGGATCGCGCAAGGTTCTTGTCGAACCGGTCTCGGCTTCTACGGTGAACAGATGGGTGGTATAGATGAAATTCTGCACTACTCCCCGTAGAATTTCAACCGCCGGAATACGTTACCGAGTCGCTCACGTCTCCCCAGTCAGTTTACTACAACAACAAAAATAAAACAAACAATAAATGACGGCAGAGAAGTCGTCACCGCGCCGCGTCAGTTGGCATATGTGGGCTAAAGCTGATACCAATACCAATGCACCCCCAATGCATGGTGCTGCAACTGCAACGATGAAAAAAGGTATTCGAACCTTAAACCTATGCCACCATCCCAAGATTATCTTTTTATGCATTTTTTGCATTCAGCTTATTCACTGAATGTACGCGAATACAGACGTAACTTTATTCTACCATATCAGATATATATCAATCTGTATATCAAGCATGCTATCACAACATATGATCTTGTAACAGAACTTAATGACCTGTTTGGATGACCTAAAATAATCAAAACATATCACATTATGACACCGTTTGCAACTAAGACTGTTAGGAATGTTGTCGGCTCATAATGTACCTCTGTATTACTCCATAAATATGTAGAGAGAGCACAAATCTTATATTTCTGAACATAGAACTGTTTCCCGGATGCACCTTAGACCATACAGATTCATCTCATGAAAAAATATTTTTGTTCAAAAATAATAAACTAGATTTGGATTTGGAATACATAAACGTAACACCGCCTTAACAAAATCTACTATCTACTGAGAAAATCTTAAATTTTGGTCCAAGGACAGCTAGGTTGATCCTACAACATCCGCAAAATAGTCAAATCGCGGCCAAAAAGTTCATTCTTTATGTTTAGATGTTGTATCAGCCTCATAAACCCTGTTCTGAACTCAGTTGAATTTTGAATAACATCTCAACTAAAGAAATTTGCAACGTTCATAAACGGAAATTTGTGCTGCAATAACACCATACTACTTGTTTGCATTAAAATAGACATGCTTTTCGGTGAAAAAAAAGCTAAGACAGATGAAATTCTGCACTGATATTACCCATGGACGGTAATTATTTAAACGCGAAAAATCACGCCCTTGCGAGCCTTCGGCAGTCAGCGAAATATTCGCCATGGCGAATGAAAAACATGCGTGTAGGCATGCTTCTAGGTTCTTTCTTCGTTTTATTTATCAATTCACTCCTCAGTTTTCGCAGCAAAATTGGCGAATTATATCTTTACGCTGGAGTTATTTAGATATTCTCAACTGGACGCAACTGGAAGACGTTTGTAAAATTCCTTGACTCCGATACTACATCGATATTCAATACTTCATCTCCGCTTCCAGTAGTGGGCCGATGCCAGATCCAGCAGAACACCACTTCGTCTTCACCCTATGGTATTTTCTTGATAGGTGGCTTACCAACTAAACGGTATTTCATTATATCTCTTTGTTGATTCACATGAATAGGAGGCGAACTTCCACCATCGTGGGTACGAAAGAAATACTGGTACCGCCGATCGTCATCGGGTGAGATAGTTTCGTCTTCCATCCTCACCGCCACGCCGGAAGCCTCGAGGTCGACCGTCTTATTCAGCACGCTGCCGCTGCGTCGTTGCCTGCCCTCCCGAAACCAGTGGACGCGACTTCCGCATCCTGACATGTGGCTATTCATGTTCGCCAGATACTTGCACCTGCTGTTTGCCGGTGAGAACCCGTCCTCCCGATCAACCGATCGGATTTAGAGTTCGACCGACAGAGCAGTCAGGTACGTCTTGTAACTGCTGACTCTGCGGTTTACGGCGATTGATGCTTACCATGAGTGTGACTTCGTCAGTGCGGGTTAAGGTTAGAGGCTTCATGGGTTAAACCCATGAAGCTAAAATCATGCTACTTCTTTGACCATTTTATTAAATGCAAACGTTATATTCGTGCCAACGGCAACTAACACCTACATAACGCACGTCAATCCAAAATGAATGTATACTCCATCGTTAGTCAGGATTTAAAGCGTTTTTTAAATAGATCAAAAAATTATCCCTACTTGTGAATCAGCACTGGTTATTCCGAAAAATATCCGCATACTTTCTGATTCAAAGTGGGAGTACTGGGGTAAGTAGCCTGTCCCAGGGTAGGTTGGCGAAATATTTTTAGATGCTGAAACATGGTCATACGGCACGTCAAACTTCATGATTTTAGCGAAACCTTCTGGCCGTCAGAGACGTACACGAGAATTTGCTTCGAGGACTTATTTCTGAGAGGTGTCTGACCATGCTGGCCATTTAGCAAGGCCTTCCGCGTGGATTTTCTGAATTTTCAAAGCACTAGAGTGTTACATATCAGTGAAGCGAGGCACTTCGGAAGCATCCTAAGGAGAGTGAAATCGAGAGAAAGACTAATGAAGAACAAATGGAATGCACACGTGCATTGAAGAGAGTTGGTCCAATTGTTGTGGCTATGGACGCTGCAGGTAGTGGGAAGAGAAGAAGGTATGTGCATTGGATATGGAATTGAAATTGAATAAAACAAACATGAGGAAAATATGCATAACATAGTATTTTACTCCTGAAAGTTTGCAGATGATTGAGTTAAACGGGCTTGAACTTTTTCTGATTATTTGTGTGTCATGACTTGATTCCGTACACCTTTATGGAGCAATGGATTTTGCAACGTTCCATGAATAAGGGAGAAGTGAAACTAGGATTCGGATCAAATCTGGAGCTAGTCCACTTGAAATGGTGCGGATACTTGGATGGATTGGACCTGTTTAGCATAACTCGTTGACCAACATCTGGAAAAGTTTTAGCTGAGAATATTTACTGGAAGGACATCTATAGTAATATCCACTAACATGGATAGGAGTCTATTTGAAATTGATTGGAAAGTTTACTAATAATGTGTTTGTTGTTGCCATGAAGTTCGTAATCAGTTATAATGCTTGAAATATGGACGCAATTTCTGCTAGAACCAAATATGTGAAGAAAGCATTGATAGGTCTGATAACTTTCAGCGGAGCTGTGAAATTGAATAAAGTAGTTTGAAATTGAGCGTAGGGCTTTTGTTCAGCAGTATTTCGAAGCAAACGGTCACAGGCAGGAACGGATCCACTCACCTTACTTGCTTTTTGCCTTCCTTTTATTGCATGCACACATCGAAATAACATCAAGCCAAATTCATTCATTCAGTTCAATCAGTCTGGTAGACAGTGTTTTTCACTCAGACAGTTTGTAAGAAGCATGCAAATGCTCAACGTAATCTAATCCACACATTGAATGCTAATTTAGATAAATACATGGATATTTTGCACAGATTTGAACCAGAAATTGCATAAATCTAGACAAAATAGTCAACAAGGTCAGGAAATGTAGCATTTTGTAAAAGTACAGTTGCTCAACAAAATAGCACCAGAAACAGATACCGGGAGTTAAGGTACCCTTCGTCGGTACTGGATATGATGTTTAGCAACCTGGCGTATCCAGTAGTATAGTATAAAGGCTATAGGCATTTACAGTTACCACAAAATCGTAGGTGGCGGAAGACTTAATCTACTGTTAAGAGAACTATCATGTCCGATCCGTTGTCATTCGGTAAGAAACCTAGGGGATGATTTCTGGAACCCAGATAACCAGATACGCTGCCTCCAGTAGACTTCAAGTCAACCTTGCTACCGTCCTTGCAACTGTAGGAGAGTGAAGGGAATGTTGATCCAACACATACTAAGAGAGATGCACGTTGTAAACCTGGCGATCCAGGATATAAAAGTTTAAAGTCGTTATTTCAAATTGTTACTTTCGACCTTCTGACGATCTGTCTCTTAGAAATCAGGTCTGTTGCATCTATTGTTCACGTTGTTGCTATCAATGAAAAGGTAAATCCAGTTTATACTACGAAATCGAAGATAGGAGTCATGGAACTGCTGTCAAAAGTACAATGCATTTGCTGACTCAGAAAAAACATTCGTGACTGAACGAAAACAATACAGACAGTTACCACCCCAGCAGCAACAGCAACATGTATGAGCACGGTAGAAGAGGAGCAGCGATTGGCTGGTCTTCACGAAATTCATTTAGTGCATTGTACGAAAAGTTGTAATTGACAGCATTTCGCCAGATGACAAGCAATATGAATATTTGATATAAATTAGGAGACATTTGTTGCGAATACAGATTTACGAAAAAAATATTTTCAGCATTGGCTCTCAATTGAACTCGGCTATCAATTCACGCGTCTTTCAAAATTCATCTCATTATTCCGAGAAAGTGTTGTTGGAACGCTTTGAGTCAACACACCAAACACTTCATTAACAGACTCGCTCGTAATCACACCACTCAATCCCCGGAGGCCGTTTCCTGAATCCTAGCCATCCTAATCGAAACATCATCCAATAAGTTTGCAACGACAGTCTATTCGCCATCATCAAACGAAGCCAACTCCAATTCCATCATCCAACACTTGAAGTCACTTTTACTAAGAAACAAAATCAAACGTAAATTGTTTTCCTTTCCCCGTAAAAGAGAGAATGCCCTGCGGCAGCAGCTTTCTGGTATCAGCATAGATATGGTTTAATTTCCAGAGTGCCAATGCCCCCATTGGCGTCGAGGCCGTCGTTGACGGTTTGTAATTTCTTTTCCTACAGCAAAAAGAGACACAACACGTGTAGCTGTGTTCCCCTAGGCGAGCGACACAGCGTCCTTTGCTATTAGGAATAGGGTAGAGCACCTCTTCTGCTGCGGATCAATTCCTGTCCTTTTTTCGCTCATTTGAACATGCAGAGCCAGAGTGCTCCACCCTTGAAGAAGATTTTCCATCGGTGGGTTTTATCACAAAAATGGTCACCACCGGTTGCTGCTAGTGAACCATGCCATGCATTTAGTAAGCTATCGGGAGATTAAAGAAGGATGGCAAAGACATCAGGATAGTAGGATGAGCGATTTAGTTTGTTTCTATTTGCTAACGAACGTCAACGACAGTAACAATAATAATAACATTCAACGGGATTGATTTCCCGCAAATCAAAATAGATCATAACACAATTATTCATCGAACGGTTGGAAAAGTCACGTAGCATACGAAACCGGGAAAGCGTTTCAACAATCAGGCAACAAAGGGGAGCGAAGCAAAACAAAATCACAACATAGGCAATGCGGTGGGCCACGTCCGACGGCTTTCCGTCCATTCATGCGCCGCCATCAGCAAGAATTGGAGTTTGATCTTGGTTTATCGGGAATTTCTTTTTCTTTCCTAGGACACGTTCCACTTTTGTGCCGCAATCGGGTGTGGCTCCCTAGATAGGTGGGTAAGTGCTACTTACTGGGAAAGGCAAACTCATGGCACAGGAAGCCGTATCAAACAAAGCCGGCATTTTGTTTGAGTGAAGGCACGTTTTGAAACGAGAAATTAGAAGATGCAACAACTCAATCATTAACGTGAAATTATAGGACGACTAGCATATATGTTCAGAATAAATTGTGGGTTTTAGTATAGATTCCATAAGTAATGACAATCAGTAGCACAGGAATCAACCCTTTAGCTCAGTTAGTAAAGGCGCAGCCACAAAGCAATATCATGCTGGAATCAATTCTCAGTCTAGTCTTGCCAATTTCTTGATTCTCTAGGCATAGGGTAGGATTTTAGTTGCCACACAATCTTACTTATTCAAAATGGTTCAAGTAGTACCTATGCATTACCAATCATAGTAGCAGTTGTTTTTCAGAAGCGATGCTGAAAGTAATGAAATACCTCCGTTCGATGGTAAAATATGCACACAGCAAAATCTAGCCAGTGTCGTTTGGTAACATCTTTCCTGCACCGTGATCAATAAATTCGAATACACTATCAAAAGGCATCAAAATAAAGCAGATGCTATATTTTGAGTTTCTAGATATATTTTTTGGAAAGTACTCTTTATTTAGACTAACAACACCAAATGTTTCGGAATGACTCCTTTTCTAGCTTTCTTTACCAACCTCAAACATTTTTCGAAACTGTCACAGGCGGCACGTACTGATTCCATTGGCATATCCTCCCACATTTTCTGGATTGCTACCTTGAACTTTGTCCAAATTTGAGATTTTTGTTTGGATGTAGGACCAAACGAAAAAATCCAATGGATTTAGACCCGGAGAGCTGGGAGGCCATTCATTCTCCCTCTCGTGGGTCAAAGTTTTCACCTTTTCGGTGGTGAGAGGGCTTATCTCATGCTATAAACATGCATGTGAAACCAAGAATTTGACCACTAGTGAAAGATATTCTAGTCATTTTTTTCACCGTCACGTCGTAGAACGTTTATATAAAGGCACTAACATCAGGTGTGATACTGGCCGCAATTCACTCTTAGACTTCTTACTTTCAATCTACGGAAAACGACTAAAAGTACACTTTTCATTTTCGTGGCAATTTTTGTTGTTGTTTATCCATTTGTTTTATGGAATAACTAACAAAAAAACTGATTTGCTCATCGTATAATATCTGAATGTAATTGCACCATTTTAGAAAAGGGTGAATGTTTTGATCAGGCTGATTATCTGATTTTAAAATGAGGCACATGGTCACAGAAAAGTGTTACATAAAACTGACGATGACAAGCATTTATATTAGAGATAGAGCGCAGAGGACCCGCTTGGGAAACACCATTTGAAGCAGTAGAATGGACCTTTCCATGTGATTTGTATCATTAGTTACGTTTGATGAGTGATATACAATATTATAGGATCTAGAAGATGAATCGCCCAAGCCAAACAGTAGATGAGTGGAAGAGAGGAGCAAATTAACAATAAGCCCGCTAGTTAGGAAACAGAATCGTCTCCTAAGTTTCATATTTGAAATATTTTAAGATTTGGAATGGCTACAGACCCCAAGGTGAGAAGTAGGCAAGGAATTTAGGGTTCAGACAACAATTTAAGGCAGGAAATGTGCTAGAGTTAGTGGAATTAAAGTTACCGATTCAATTTGGTTGGGTTACAGTGATTCGAAATTTTCGGTCATAGAAACGATGAGCCGTTGTGAGAATATCACCAATAATCTCACATACACCCTGTATGTCATCAAATATTAAAATCTTCCTTCTCTTCTCTTTTCCATGCTACGAACTCTATGATGGCGGTTTTGCAACCACTATCTCCCCGAGTGGTCACGAAATTCGAGCACCAAATCAGCCAGCCCCGGACGCTGTCTAGATAGCCGGGAATTGCGGTGAAATGGATCGATAAAAGTACCAAGGACCTTCCCAACCATGGCCTACGTGCAGTTTTTGTAAGGAAAGGCTGCAAAGACTGCACACAAAGAAAAGTATCATCAGTCCTACATTAGTCAGTAGATTAGAAATCGAACAGAAATCAAATAATACAGAAATGTTATTAACAACTACATGTTTTTGAAGAGAATTTACATAATTTAACATAAAAACATTAAACATTTCAGGTCATTTTGTAGCAACGCGGCCATCTCATTCCAAGAACTCTACAAACCCCTTACCCCAACCTAACCCTTATCCTCTCCCATAGCGTTCAAGTAGTCCGCATGGACCAGTTCGCCATTACCCCTTCCTAACTCTCGGCTTTGGATTGACTTGCGCTCTCATTGACCCACCAAACGCTGCAAAATGAAAATGGGAGCTGGGAGGATATTCATTCTTCGCCAGGAAATCCGTCAAATTATTCCTACACCAGGCCTTAACAATATTCGCCGAGTAACCTGGCGCGCCATCTTGCTGACATACACAATGATCTTCTCCGTAGAGCTTTCGTAGCGCGTGAGCAACAATTTTCATCCGAAATTCCGTTTTTAAACACACGGCGTTAATTTTCACCTTTTTATCGATTAAAATCAATGATAGTTTGTCTCGCTTGCAAATAGCGCCCCAAACCATCATTGAAGCTGCACTTTGAAATCGAGATACGTTTATCCGGGGGCAGGAATGTTTTCCTTATCTGCTTCCCAGACCCGATCATTTTGTGCGTTGAGAGGCTGCTCCAGGATAACCAGTTTCTCATCAGAAAAAATAAACTAATGACCGGCTTGGAATTCAAGATCACGTCGTTGTGAGCCGATCCGTAGGAAATGTCCAGGTCTGACGCCATTTTCCGTAATGAACGTTGACCTTTGCGTCGGACTCGCTTCCTTACGATTTCGATGTTGCGCTTTCTCCATGCAAAACGTGGACGACCGGAAATTTTCCTGTCCTCCAAAGAGGACGTCTCCTGATACCTTTTGATGGTCTTGTATATAAAGTTACGGTTAACACTAAAAGATTTCAGGCTTTCGAAAATCGCGCCAGGGCCATTTAGAAATCGTTTTACTACAATTTACGTAAACTGCTTCATCGCGTGTAACAAACAAACAACAACTGACCGAAAATAAATATCACGCGTATGTGTCAGTATATTCATGGAAGTAAAATTATCACAAACACATAAGTTACTGGACGGGTTTTAAGCAGTTTATTCAGCACCTGGCACATTTGATGAAGCTGTATGTAACCAATAATTAGAACTGCCAATATTTAGACGCTAATCCCTCTGTTTACTTCTGATCTAACGAAAAATACCTTTAGTAACGAGCATAAGACTCAGAAAAATTCTTAGCCATGGAATAAAGTTCCCAATTGCATGAACTAATTAAAAGCATGCGGATTGCTTTCCGATCATGAAAATGTTTTCTTCAGCTCCGTAAGCGGTACATAAACCAAAAATATTGTATGACTACGATTCCGTGCATGATTGCGAAGGCGAAATGAAATAGGCCAGTGTACGATTTGCTGCAAACGTCAATTTCCTCAACACGCACCTTCGTTTTACCCATCCGCTCTCGAAAACAATCAAACAAAACATGTCGATTGCTATGATCCCAAACTCGTCTACTAGTAGGTTATGAGGCAGACGTACACGACCAATCTTTTAGTTTGTCGTTGATCTTTAGATTGACAATCCAGACTCGAATAACACTTTCATGAGGCAATAATTCGATAAAAAAAAACGATTGACAATGTATACCCCGTGAAGTACCCTAATTCTGCGCAGCGCCTAATTATGCGCATTTTGCCAAAATTTCGTAGTTAATTGCAGGATTGTCAAACTATATATTTTATCCCATACACAACATTAATTTACATGTAGAACTAAATTCAAGGAATATGCAACTAAACATTAGTTTGGAATGTTTTAAAATGCGCAAAATTAGGGCATTCGGTGCGCAGAATATGGGGACTTCACGGTATTTCTCATTTCATTTACTCTCACGGAAATGTTATACATCTAATATTAGCCCAATGGATAGAGTTTATGTTCTCATCATTGAAAATGAAATAGTTTGGAAAATATAGGAGTTTTAGTCCTATTTCCTAAAAACTGATTAAAACAAATATACGCATTGCTTGTCTTTTACACGCGCAGTGAAAAGTGTATCCGAGTTTATTGATCACGGTGTGAACCTGAAGTTACCCAAAAATAGGTTAAAAAATTGTGAGTGTCAAGTCCAAAAATATCCAACGCCAAAAAATGTCGATTGATGTTTTCCGTTTCTTAAATATTCTTCAAATGGATTTTTTCCTCAGTATTACTCAACCATACAAAACGATGATACCAGTAGTTTCTAAATTGTCTCATCTATGCAGTGATCTCATCATTTTTCATGATCGGGTTGTGATTTGCGAGACGATGGACGAATAAAGTCCCAAAATAAAGTTGCTTTATTGGCTGTACTCCCAAAACCTGGCCACTTTCACGGAAGTTCCGGATCTTCCGGGTGGCCTCCATATGACCTCTCAAGGGACATTTTCAGAACACGAATTGAAGTTTATCCTACTTTCTCAAAATGAATGTTGATTGCAAAATTTAAAAAATAATATCTTCCATTTGGGACTACTTCGAAAAACTGGCCACTTTTACGGATGTTCCGAATCTTTTGGAGAGCCTGTTGGTTCCCAGCATGGATCTCAATGTTGATCAAACTAAAATTGTTTTTTACTTTCAATGTTTGGATGCACACCACGGTGATTTTGATAGCAATTGACAAAGTGAGCTAAGATTATCTTTGCTATAATTCTGGGGAGTAGGGAAAAACCTTAAGTACTGTCACCAAATTTGATAAGACTCGAAATCTACAAAATATTTCGAGAATTTCTTTACAACAAATGAAAGGTATTGATAATAGCTATAAACTGTCATGCGTAGATTTTTTTATTTCCCAAATTTTCCCAAACAAATAACTCAAAGACTTATGAATTTGACCCGCTGAAACGGTCACCTTAACTTAACTTCAAGCATAGTTTGCCCAGTTTTGGGGACCTTTAAATTTGCTCGGTTTGAGTTGGTTGTACCCAAAACAGAGTTGTTTTGAAATAGCATGTGAATGTTAGAGATATACGATCCACTATTGGTAAGACTGTCCTAGGTGAGTACGGCGGCTCCCGAAAAATTAGTGATTTGATTGCGTATGCAAGCTGTTAGTGGAAGAGAAGCATGCAGTAAAACAGTATTTTACGAATAAATAAAATCGTAATAAAACCTTTAAGGAAATAGGAAAAACAATGTTTTAAGATCGTATTAAACAAGCTGAGTAGGCTCTCATAAACCTGACTAAAATATGAAACCTATTGACACCTAAAGAACCAAATTGATTTCCAGTGGCTTTTATAAAAGTTTAATAAAACTTAGTAAAGCTGGATAGTTTTGGCAATATTACTTGGGATTGCTACCATCAACAATATATTTGCGATCCAGCAAATTCCGCCAATATAACGTGCAAATCATCTAGGGCAGGTTATGTACAGTTGCTCCCAAAATTGAGCGTACACACTTAGAGTTTATTACAGACATCTGTAAAACTTTACCGAGTTCTCAACAGCTGAACGTTCGGTAATCCAATTTAACGGATTTCGGTGATTTTTTTCAGAAATCTGTAAAAAAAAATTACAGGATTTCAGTAAAATTTTACCGAAATCCGTTAAATCTGATTACCAAACATTCAGCTGTTGAGAACTCGGTAAAATTTAACAGATTTCTTTTAAAAAAATGTGAGTGTGTACACAAGTTTTTGATTTTTTTTTTTCGAATATTTTTTGTTTCATAGTGAGTATAAATAACTTAAAAACTTATAATAACTTAAAAAATCCTTTGAGTAATTGATACTACAACTACATTATAACACAAAGAAAATTACAAACTGTCATAATACGGGGTTCAGTAAAATAACAACGATTTTCGCGACACAAAATTGAGCGTACACAACTAAAATACTTCCTCCCTTAGCTCAGTCAGTAAGGGCGCAGCTACAAAGCAACACCATGCTGGAGGTGGCTGGGTTCGATTCCCGGTCTGGTTTAGGAATTTTTCATTAAGGAAAATTTCTCGACACCCTGGGCATAGTGTACTTGCCACACAATCATACTAATGCAAAAATGGTACCTGGCATCGAAAGCTCTCAATTAATAACTGTGGAAGTGCATCTAGAACACTAAGTTGAGAGCAAGCAATGCAAGCAACCGTTGATGGAATTTTGTTCCATTCTTCCGTTATCTTCAACTTTAGGTCGTTTTTGTTCGCTGGATGACATTTCTTGACCCGTAAGACAAGTTCAGACCACAAATGCTCGATCGGGTTAAGATCCGGTTACTGAGGAGGAGAGTGCAGCTGCTTCGGTACATTACACAACAACCATTCCTTAACTATGGAAGCAGTGTGCTTGGGGTCGTTGTTTTGTTGAACCCAATAATCCGGCGGAAGGTTGAGTTTTTTTACTGTTGGCTTAACATGCTTCTTCAGGATGGTCATGTACAACATTTTATCCATAGTTGTATCAATAAACTCAATATTTCCTATTCCACAGCTAGCCATAGACCCCCATAGCCTAATATTTCCTCCTCCGTGCGTAACTGTTGGTTTCAAGTTTTTGGATTTAAACGCTGTATTCGGGGTTCTCCAGACAATTTGCTTTCCATCGGAGCCAAACAGGTATATTTTGGTATCGTCCGTAAAAAGAGCCTTTTCCCAGAACTCTACAGACTTTGAAACATACTTCTCAACAAAGGCAAGACGCTTTTTCTTGTTAGCAACCGAAATGAACGGTTTGTTACGAGCTACTCGGCCGTGTAAGTTGTTCTTGTGAAGGACTCTACGGACAGTTTTCATCGATATCAGCCTGTTGATCATCTGTGACACTTCTGACGTCAAAGCCGGCACACTGATTTTTGGGATTTGATTGACTTTTCTTGTAATCAAACGTTCGTCGCTGGCTGATAGTATGCGTTTACGACCTCTTCCAGGATTATTCACTAGCTTTCCTTCATGTATCCACTTATTTATAACCTTCTGAACTGTGGAATGAACACGTCCAACCATACCACCGATTTCCCGCATGGATTTTCCTTTGCATTACAAACTAATGATTAGTTTTTGGATAGCAAGATCAGTTTGCTTTCTTTTTCCTTCCATTTAGGAAAACCGAGGAGAAAACTTACTAAAAACAAGAACTTTGAACTTGATTTCAAAACAAACAAAACCACAAAACCACACACTGGTTGCTAATGAACTGTCAAAACCAACAATAAATCAATCAAACACCGGAAGGTTGTTGAAAACGTACGCTCAATTTTGTGTCGCGAAAAATCTTGTTATTTCACGCGTTATTTATTATTTAATTTCAAAGGACATAGTTTTTACCGTTTATCTGTTTATTGTAGAGCTTAAATAATCGCTATAAAGAAGTATATTTGTAAAATTTAAAAATCTTACTGTTTAACAAATGTAGCTTCAAAATAAACACGAAAGCTAGAATGTACGCTCAATTTTGGAACTAACTGTACGTACTCAAATTTCCGGATAAACTGACTGGTCAATCTTGTGATGTGAGTCATTCGGGTTTCTAGAACGCTATCGAGTCCTTCAAAATCTCGGAAAGCGTTGCGACAAGGTGATGGATTTTCTTGTTTACGGGTTAACATTGCTTTGGAAGGTGTTATGAAAACGAATTATTTATTCGTAACACATTATATTTCAATATAAAAAGTACGAGACACTTGCCAACTCCAAAAAAAATATCGTTCACATGGGATGAATATTTTGTTAACTTCTATCATATAATTGGCGTTGCAGATACGAAGCTCATTTTGTAGAATCGCACCTAAACTTCTCACTACACAAATGATTAAAGCTTTTACAGGTACAGTATTGGACAAAACACTTGCAACCAGTCAATCCCAATCATGAAACTCTATATTGAAGGTTTATAAAAAGTCAATTGGGAGAAAAAGCACTTTTCATATTTATGATAACAAAACAAAATCATTATTCATATTCAAGTGCAACATCGCGTGTTGTTTACCATATTCAATTTGGCTTTCAATATTTCGTAGCGAATCCTTTATTTTCAATTACGGCCTTGCATCTGCGAGGCATAGACTCGATCAGGTGGTCAATGAAGTTTTGGAATTGCTGCCCAATCCTTTTAGTGTGAAACAACTGATCCTTACATTAATTGTTATGTTATATATTCTCCGTGCGAGGTAACGATTATGATGTAGAAGGAGATTGTCATAGCACCAAGAACAACATTTTTTGGAATGGATATGAAGAAAGCGAACTATCAAAACTTTTCTTCATATCTTTCATTCTAGCAAAAACATGTTGTTCACTCTTGTGCCCATGGTGATGAGCGAACATCTCTTTCTACAACTGATCCTATTCGAACATCTTCACGGTCAATTAGTTGATTCACGATCTCCACAGGTTCTCGATAGGGTTCAGATCCGGAGATTGGGGCGGCCAGTCCATCATCATTATTTGGTTATCCCTAAACCACTGTTTAACATCTTTGGCGGTGGGCTTGGGGTCGTTATCTTGTTGGAATATCAATTTTAATAGCATATTCCATTTAGCATAAGGCCGCATAACATCTTTCAGAATGTTATTGTACATGAAACGGTCCATGATTCCATCGAATCGATGAATTGGACCAAGGCCGTTCGCAGAAAAACATTCCCAGACCATCACATTGCCTCCGCCATGCTTCACCGTCTTCTGGCAGTACAGTGAATCTAAGCGTTTTCCAGTCGGTCGACGTACACGGCAAATCCCGTCGCTTCCGAAGATGTTGAACTTCGACTCATCACTGAACAGAACCGTCCGCCATTTCTGCACGTCCCAGCCAATATGATTGAGCAAACAGGAGTCTTTTTTCTGTTTCCTAAGTCATATCAGAGGTTTCTTCGCAGGGTGTCGAGAGAATAATCCGGCTTCAACGACACTCGTCTGATTGTCCGGTCCGAAGATTTGGAAGGATCCTTCTTAATACATCTGACGATCAGAGTCCTCTTGACGTGTGGACCGTGGTCTTCCACCCTATTGTCCACAGAAATCTTCCGGTGAACGAAATTTGAACACGGTCTTGAAACAGTCCATTTTTTGTCTGGTATTGCACAAATCGTTTTTGTGACATTCCGCCTTGTAGTAATCGATTATTTTCTTGCATAGATCCAATCCAAGGCTGTCAGGACCCAATTTGGTGTCTAATAACATAAATATAAGGAAAACATGAGTATTGACTTATCAATGTTTATCATGCAATATTTACCTTGTTATGGAAAAATAGCGCAAGTAAGAACACTTTGGTCAACAAACGAAACCTTTCCACCTTTTTCAAAAACTTCTAGAGGAATAAGTCCAAGAAAGCGAGAAGTTACACTTGTTTTGACCAGCGTAAAATGGCTCTTGTCAACAAAACACTGCCGGTGAACTGGCAGTTGACAGCTGATTGCTGCAATAATCATGAAGCAAACATCTAGACTCCTGAACCGTCAACTGCAGTAACTTGCAAGATTTCGATCTCGAAACATTGAAGTTTACTGATACTTTTTGTGATTGCTCGATTTGAGTTGCACATGTTTTGCCCAATACTGTATACCTGTGTTTATGTGACACTTAGCTCATTCAATGCTGAGCTCCAATTACTCGGAAATGACAAACCGATTTTTCAAACACAATTAATCAAAATATAGAGGAACAATTTCACTGTTTGATGATGTTATCGTTTTCCGTGACTGATTAACCATTTTCGAGAAATTAGCTTTGGGAGAGCTTAGTGTCAAGTACTTATAATCGGAGTATACCTGTACATTGAACTAACCGGTAAGGATAAAGAAAAAACCCGTGGCTCGTGAGGCGTCAATTCACAAATGCGATTCTCAGTCTGCAGTGAGGCATAATTTTTCTGCACCAGGACGTGTTAACCCATTCTTATTTATTCCAAACCTAATAACAAACCGATCAAAACAGTAGCGTACATATATCATCGTCATCAATCGAGCTTCCCCATACGGAATATAAAATCGATACAGTGGCAAGATTCCCACTCAACGCAAAGCTTGTCATCGTACACGAATTCTATAGAATGCAATAAAGGCGTCAAACAGCGTAAATAGCTTCACAAGAAATTAGCGGAGGCGGACCCAATTGTAGCTTGTCCCGTCCCATTCGCTGCTACCCAGCTGCTGATTGTTAAGGATGAAGATGAAGAAACATCGCAGAAAATAAAAGTTAAACGGAAGCAAACAACAAAACCGAAAGCAGACTTTCAGGCGCGCGCACAGTGTTTGATAAATAAGGCACTAGTATAAGAAGTAAGTTGATTAATGTATGCTCCATACCTGTGAGAGATGCCGTATTTCTGCCTCCCGTAGACCGTGGGAGTTCCAAAGGACGAATTGTAGGTGGGTTAATGGGAATAATTCTACGCACGTAAAAATAAAAACGAAATCTCTTCTGTTGCGATTGAACGTGACTGTTACTAGCAATTCGGTGTTTACCGTTTATGATGAAAAATGTGCGTTGCGTTGTTTCGAGATTCTAGAGGGGTTCTCACCGGCTGCGGTGTTAAGGTTTCTAGTGGCGTCGTCATATTGCTATTTATTAACATAGGCATTCTAGATGGTCTTTCGATTGAAGCACTTGATTATTTTATTTGTTTTCTTTTATTTTTGCCTGAGAAGAATCGCTCCTTAATAAAGACCCGGTATCGTGGACGGTTGAATAAGATGTATCGTTGCTGGGCGTCCATTTATGATCAACGCTTGCAGTTCGTCGTCTGAGTCCTGTAAACTGTCCAGTTCCTCATACAACCGGGCCCCGGCACTGGCCCGAGCTTCCGTTCGATTAACCGGCGACTGGTTTTTGCTGGTGAGAAACTTTTTCCGCCTCAGCGAGGCCGGTGATATGCTATTGGAGTCTTCTGCCTTTGCACCCAGCAGCTTGTGCTTCGGCGATTCAGCCGGACTAGAATGCATCGAAGAGGCGGACTTTTTCGGAGAATCACCCTCCTCCTCGATGCTGGTCTGCTTCGGTGTGGTGTTCATATTGGTCTTCCAGCCCCAGTTCTTCCATTTGCGAGATTCCTTCTTCTTGGGTTCCGATTTTTGGTCGTTGGATTCATCGCCGGCACCGTTCACGCTGGCTCCGCCGTTCGAGCCCACTACCTGACCGTCCGAATCGATGACCGCCAGCTTGGTCATCATCTCGCTGCGTCGACTGTAGACTATTGACAAATTCTACTTCCAGATCGTCTAATGATACGAATATACATAATAACATCAAAGGGAAGGGTGATAGAATATGTTTGGATAGTTAATTCGAATCAATTAATGCTCTACACAGCTAATATCAATCATTCAATAGAAGAAGATTAAAACAACATCTAATAAGTGTTACAAACACACAACGGCTACGGAACATCAAGGTGATATTAAATCATAAAATTGAAGAAGAAATAACCGAACGAGCAAAATAAAGTTATGCAGTGCAAGATGCAAATTTTTTCCGAGTTTGATTCAGAGAAAAATCAGATTAGGCAATGAAAAAGAAATTAAAGTTTGAGTGACTGTAAAATGGAGGATTTATGTGTTTTGCGATGGAATAACGTGTCAAAGAGAACAACAGGGCGGAAAATCATTCGAACCACAGGTATCATACATACTAATCACAGACCAAAGAATCCCGTCTACGTCATTATCCTACTTTGATCCTGGATATCATTAGCAACGCAGTATGCTTTGATTAAATAAAACTTCGGCAACCCATTTTCGCATCATCAGAAAAGTTTAAAGTGGCGCTCGAACCGCAGCGGAGTGTCTAATTTACGCAACTTCTGGCAACTTCTCGTACATTCGATAAGCCCTTGTGAGGAGAAATTTCTCCGAAAGCGAGATTATTTGCAAATTATCTGCTGTTTACAGTTGGCAAACAGACGCAAGAAGGGCAATATAACGTCAGTCGGTTTCTTGTGTGTTCGAGAAGATTCGTTTTTCAATCTTCCATCAGCACGTAAACTGATATAACCGGATCAAATGATGTGGGTGAGAGCCCGAATTTAAAGGTGAGTGACGTAAATTCTGTCATTCAGTTATGTCGATCCTGAATGAAGTTAGATCGTGCTATCATCTTTATTCCACAAGGATGTTAAATGGATATTTCACGAATCCACCAAAAAGTAATTAAACTTTGGAAAATTGATGGAGCATTGCGCATAGTCTTGGGAAAGGATTCACAGTATTTTTTAGGAATTGAACAAAATTAACAGAAATTTCAATCAGCTTATGCAACAAAAAAACATGAGTTGGTCCGCCAATGATTAGATCTTTTATTGTATTTCAAGCTTATTGCATTCACAAAAAGCTTTTGCGTGCACTCAATTGGAGTGTTCTAATTGTTTGTTTGTTTTTATGAATGCATGGCGCCAACTCACCAGTTTGAGTTCAAGAACTCCTACCTTACATAATGCACCAGGGAATAGTTGAATTGGCTTCGCAACATTTCTCCCCAAGGGGGTTTTGAATTTTGCGGGATACACTAGAGGTGTACAATAATATTGCATCGCTGCCCACGGGATTGGGATATGGTGGGAGAATTGTTGGAGGGAAGGCTGTAGGAAAAATAAGGTTAGTAAATGACGGTGAAAATCAGTTACGTTTCGATATGTTGGGAATGGTATCTACCAAAATACCTGCTTAGCTTGAAATTACGTTAGAGTTTCTTCTCTCGTTCCGCATGTTGACTAAATCTTCCGTTCCGTGGACTGTTTCGTTAGTTCGTGACAGGATTTCCATTCCAGATTCGTGGGTTGTATTTTGAATTCTTCAGCAAAACTTCTTCTTGATGACATAACACATTGTCTATAACCGATGCGCACTTTAAAACTGCATTTTTCTTCAAAACTGTTTAGCTAGAATTAAATAAGCAAAAGACCTCGACAACCCAGGTAACCAATAAGCATTAGCATATGCAGTAAATCAACCCTAAATCTGCATTTCAGATGCTACAAGCATTATATTAGCATTATATCAGCATCTTGAATGCTATCTGTTGTAAAGTTGCATTTCTTATACTATTCAAATGCTTGTAGCCTGTAATTAGCATTTCGAATGCATTAATGGCATTAATGAAGCATTATCATAGTATTGCAGTAAAGCACCCGTATATTGGGCAAAAAGTGGCATTTATGTTGCATTTAAGGCGACTTAAATGCTTGATAGGCTGCCGTAAAGATGCTATGGAACTGCTTATCGGTTACCTGGGAAGTATAGTATCTAGGGTCGCCAATCCCATTTTCAACTCATCACCTTTTAGTTCGTGCTATTTGAAAACAAATAATTGACGAATAACCATCTGATTTCTAACTTTATATTTATTGTTACTAGAAATTAGAAGAAAAATGAGTATTTTCCATTTAATTCCAACTACCTTTGCTTATCTTGACAGATACGCGTATTTCGTCTACAATGTGCAGACTTCTTCAGTGTCTCGTACTAATAACTCGACTATACGAGACACTGAAGAAGTCTGCACATTGTAGACGAAATACGCGTATCTGTCAAGATAAGCAAAGGTAGTTGGAATTACTATGGAAAATACTAATTTTTCTTCTAATTTCCAGTTACAGGTATTCCACTAAACAGCTCCTACCCTCTAGTATTTATTGTTGAATTTATTTGTTGTTGAAAGTAAGCAAACTTAATAACAAAAGGAATCAACTGGTTTATACATCAAACCTACATTTCCTCCGATCAGTATGAAAAATGGATCATGAGATGAAAAATGGAACAGTTCCTCAATGTAGGAATACTTTCCAAAAGTGTGCTGATTTGTGATAATGAACTATTTCAGCTTTTTCAACTGTGTTTATACGATCGAATGCAACATTTCAACCATTCGCCAATACTGTACTTGACCATTGATCACCATCTCCGAATTATAATGTTCGTCGATAAAAACTACCCCAGGATTTTCAGAAACATTTTTGGGCTGCATTGCTACTGATCTGGTAACACTTGTTTGCTTCTTTCCAAAATGGTAAAGAACCAGACCAGTCCTGGGCCCTGGCAGTTGAAGTTAAACTTGCCAATGCCCTGGGAACTCAGTGTTCTTATCGCAATTACACAGTTATTAATTAAGAGCTTTCGATGCCAACATCAATGCGCACTGGACCTGAATTTGAAATAAATAAGTAAATGATTTGAAAAATGAAAATGAAACTTTAGAACAAAACTGAATTCGGCAAATTTGTTGCTTATATATGGAACTTAAATATTACCTAAACAAAATTAGGGCGTCGAAAATATTAATTCAAATACCTGTAACTTCTTCGAAAATTATATTTTAATTAAAATTCATGATAGTATAGAAAGCCCAGCAGATCGAGTAAAAAGCTACCTTACAGGTATCATTGAAAGTTTTAGATCGAAGCATTTCTCCTGCAGCTAACCCGATACATATTTCCAACTTCTTACGATTTTTTTTTCTCGAAATCTGTAACTGCTAAATCCGTCAGGTGTTTTAGGTAACCATCCTCACAAAAATGTGTAAGCAAAAATCAGCGATACCTCCGCTGATTGCACATGTTCAGGAGTTCCGTAGCTTCTGACTGGTAGATATGATTCGTTTTATTGGTAAGGGCCAATACGTAGCTTAAGTAGTGGAGAAGTGGCTGCGTCAGCGGGTCATTAAGATGACAACAATCAAACCTTTGCGCAGTTGGATTCGAGCGAGAAAAATAAAACGAGCTCCGAAAACAGTTCCAAATTCCTTTTGACAACTGTCTCCAATGAGAGCCATATGGTGGGAGATGGATGCAGAACTTTCAAAGGCCTCAATTCCAAGACACTTTGTGATTATCTAGAATTCCTTGGATTGTTTCGGGGCAGCAGGACAAGTAACTGCAGATATCTCGCATCAACTGTTCCTGCTACAATGACAGCTTTTCGCATGCGTATCTTGCACAAAGAGCCAAAGAGTGACAAGTACATTTAATTATTATCAAATGAGGACAGTCACGTTTAGCAGCTCTTGACGGATCAATCAGAACTTATAAAAACCAAAGCACCATCTACTCCAAAACCCACATATTTGTGTTGTAATCGGTGCACATCAGGAAGTGTTTATCAATGCGCAAAACATGCATAGGTTTTCGCACTGCAAGTTCATATTAAAAATAATAAAAAATCACGTTCGAAGAATTATCCTTCGTATAGCAAAATTAACTATCCAGAACATTATCCTTAATTCCCAAAATTCGTCTGCGTGAGTGCAAAATGATACTTCTACATAAGAAGCACAAATTTTTGTAGAAACCCCTCCAGGAAATTCTGCCGAAATTTGTGGAGCAATTTCCTCCAGCGGAATACCTAAAGAACTTATTGAAGATTTTTTTTTTTGGAGAACTCCATGTAAGAATCCCTGCAAACATCCTAGACAAAATTTGAAAAATATTTCTTCAAAAACCTTTTTTTATTTTAACTTTTAAAGTTATGTATTAAATAAATGAGATTATGGAATTCATGCAAAAAAAACTTCTTTTATTTCTCAAACATATCAGGAATATTTCCAAGAATTATATCAGAAATAACATATAATTTTTGTGTATTTTTTTAGGATCTTACAGGGATTCCTTTAAAATCACAAAACTTCACAAGATCAGGGAATCCTCCAAAAATTTCATCAAATTAAAGTTTTGAAAAACTGCGAATGCTAGAAGAAACTCCTGAAAAAATCCCAGGAAGAAGGCCTACAAACTCCTGAAGCATTTCTATAAAAACTCCAGAAGAAATATTCAAAGAAATGTCTGAGAATCTATGAGAAATTCAATAAAATTTTCTTCAAATATTATCTCAAAAAAATTATAGAGAAATCATTTGGGTCACACATACCAACTGACATTCAGACTTTCATCTGTCACTGTAGTGTCAGTGTCAATTGGTTCATTTTGCTTCATGGACCTAAACAGACACTGAAAGTAGAATTGGTAAAAGTTGGATCCTAAACGCGGCTGGATATTTATGAGGAAATGGATATAGTTTTGGCTTAGGAAGCCAATCGGTCTAACGCCTTATGATTTACCCAATAAAGTAACGCACAAACACGCACTCAAATAGTCTGTCAAAATAACACTACGAATCAAAATAAAACAAAGATTTTAGTACCGAAAAGCGCAACAATCTATTTCAAGGTGCAAGTTGAAAGGTGTACATCGGACCAAGGGGATGTGCAACAGTGAACCAGTTTCATATTTATTACAGCCTAAACTGTACTCATAGGGTAAGGGGATGTAATGTTAGCCTAGCTCCTTGATTCGGCCTGTGTACCAAATGTGTCATTAATTTAGCGATAATCAACAAAATTATGTTGCTATTAGGATGACCAATGTAATCTGAAGCAATTAAGATAATATTAAGCATCTTATTGCTGTTCACTTCCGCGTAATTTTCGATATTTTGTGCTTTTGGGGCAGCAAGATTTTACTGGTTAAGCTGAACAGATGATCTACATGATCTTCAAGTGATCTAAATTTGGCTCATTTGAATCGATAAAGCGAATAATGCAGTCTGGATGTCCAGAAAATCGATACACGTTACAAACTTACTGTTCACATAGCTAAAATAACAATGATTTTACAAGAAAATCGTAGACCATATGTTGGGGACATATTTTTTTGTATGTTCCCATATATGGCCCGTTGGATCAATAACGTAGTAAAAAGGTTGTGTTATTGGTAAAATATCAAGTGGAAATGCATGAGTTTGCTGTTGTTTATATTCAAAAGGCTCATCTAAACACAAACCGAAGGAACAAATTCATTGTATAGTGAATTATAATGTTTTCACTATTGAATGGCTGATGAATCATATTTGAACATAACTTAGGTGTTTCGTGGCAGTTTAACTTTAGTTTGTTTTGTGAAATTTGTGTTGAGTGAATCGAATACAGCTGGAAATGCCTTAATTCATAAAATTAGAAGAAAAAAACGTACAAAGACTGCATTTTGCAATAAATCCATCGAATGGGACGAAGTTGCATCAATGAATAGACCCAATTTAGTGCCTATAGACCGACATTAAATCCATATCCCTCGAATGTTTCTGACTTTATAAAAATAGTTGTGTAACTTTTCGTGATACATACTACCAAACTTATCTTAGCAAGTGTAGAACAAGTTGAATTTTGTCTTCAGCTTGCAAACTTTAAGAGTTATAATCAAAAATGTAATCGACGGTTGCATAATAGGCTGAGTCAAAGGACACATACCCTATTTTAAATTTGAGGTTTTTGTGCGAACAAACAACAATTCCCAAAAATCTAAAATATCTTGGTTTATTTCAAAAATCTGTAACCTTTACAAATAGATATCTGTATGGAAATAAAATACAAAAATCTGTGTCAATTTAGATAAATCTGTGCATGTGGCAACACTGCGTCAGAAAACATTTTGACAACATCGCTTCGAAAACACAACAAACAAGGGGTGTATGGATTCAACGGTTACACAGCTGTTGTGTTTTGATATTTTGTAAGTCTACTTCGTCACAATCCTTAAAAACGTCTATCTCTTACATTTTTTAACATAGCGCAATACAATGATCTGATCTTAGCTAGGGTGATCAGTTATTCTAAAATAAATAAGTAAAATTTTACTTAAAGGTTGTTTTCGACCATTTTTAAGGAACCAATTAAGGTGCGCAATAAGAAGTAGAAAGAAAGAAATTTCATTCTTGCGTTCGATAGATATCACGCTTTTTAAATACTCTTCTATTCAATTTTCAATACTTTTGAAAGGAAAAAAACCATCCTCAAATTTTATTCAAGATTTTAGATGAAGATCAATATAATATTAATGTGTGTATATGCCAGTCAGATAATTCACGATGAAATTACCTAAGATGTACAGAAAATATACAGCTCCATCCCAGTAAAATGTGGCGGTTTCGACTGTTGTGGTTGGCCAATGGTGTGGATCTTAATGAATTACAACATTATTAATTACGTAGTTAATTGTAATAATCTACACTATTGGTTCGCCTTACCATGGTGGTCAGTAAACCACTATCACTTTTTGTGAGTAAACGGCACTCGCCAGCATCCCTTCTGTTAGGCCTGAACCGGTTCAAATCGGAAGTCGGTACAAATTCTCAAATATTTCACTAGACTTATATTGAAACTATGGTAGCATCACTTATGGCAGCAGGTCACGAACCGTGACCTATTAGCAGAACCTACACACTTAGAAATTATGAATTTTACACGAGACGTAACTCATGTTTGTAAAAAGTCGGGGAACGTAAAGGAAGATTTCGTGTAAAATTATGTCTTCTGAAACTGACACATACGCAATTCAACAAAAAAAAGAGCTTGATTCGATTTATTTTCTCATCTTTTTTAACTCATTCTTAAATGCTAATGGACGCTTGCCTGTACGGTCTCAGGGGGCAGAAATGTATATGACATTTTGGTACTTCCTGGGATATTTTTGGGGACGAAGAGGTAAACACGGTAAAAAAAACCAAGATTAAACTGACATTCTTTTTCCAATTGATTTAGGAACTCATCTACTGTTTGTTTATTCCAGGTTCTGAAGTTTATTTCTTTTAATTCACAGTTATAAAACATTCTGAGTCGATGAAATCAAAACCAAAAATAACTGCGAAAAATGTACATTCTAGAGTCATTGTAAACGATAGTAGGAGCGAATCCGAGCGAGATGAAAACTAACTCATCATTACTCGAATACACGTTTTTTTTAGTGGCCGAAAGGGCCCAATTGTTCTGTTTTACTTATACGTTGTTGAATTCCGAAGTCTAACAGTTAAGAATCACTCTCTATATATAGTGCATTTAATTTCTTTCAGAGCACAGTTTCATTAAGTGTGACGGATGCCATTTTCACTTTAAGATAAAATAGGGAATTGGGGCAAAATAAGCCATATATCCCAGCGCAAAGTTACGTACGGTGACTGATTTTGGCACCAGTGAGTTTGTGAGAATTTTTCCCATTCAGATCCGATATTCATTTTCATTGACCGCATTGAACGGAGCATTGAACTCCCATTCGATAATAGTCGGGAAACAGTCATTTACGCTGAACATTTTCAATTCCTTCAATTCTTTGTAGGTTTGGCTATAGTATTCAAACATATTCAATGAATCTTTTGAAAAATTAACAATCAATATTTTATAATTTTCTGATCCTCTAGGTCATCCAAACTGTCCTGGTGTTCGGAACTCAAGATTTACAGTTTTTTTAGGCAGTAATTTTTAGGCTATACAAGGTTACAATAATATTTCAAACATATTTAATTAACATTCCTAAAGGTCAACAAATAAAGCAATATGGCATGTTCTGGGTCGTCCAAACTATCTTTGAGATCAGACATAGGACCTACAGTTGCTATGCAAAGGATCGCTGTGTATTGAAACATATTCATTGAATATCTTGGAAGACCAAAAGGCATTATGAGATAATCTTTAAGGTTATCCAACCTATCCTGGAATTTAAAACTGAAAATCTACAGCTGTAACTGTAGCTTTTTAGAGCAAACAAAGTTACAATATGTATTTGACCAATTAAAGTGAAAAATTACCTTGTGTTTAGAAGTTAGGATCTACAGTTGTAACATTAGCTTTATAACGAATGAAGGTGACGATATGCATTCAAACACATTCAGTGAATTTTCATAAGGACATTAGTCCTTATCAGATTATCTTGGGATGTTCAAGTTCATAAAAACTGACTTGAGTTCAGAACTTAAGATATACAGTAGTATCTTTAGCCTCTTGGGCGGTTATAGCACAGAATTCTACTATTATTGGTTGTCTCCTGATCCGTTTAACTACGCAATGCATTGAGCAACAGATTCGTAACGGCCAACCTCCACATCCAGATGCTTGTCAACTGCGGTTAGAAAACATATTTATAATCCGGAAAATCTGGATTACGGGAATTGCATGATCACTTCTTGACCACATCTGCTGTATGCGGTGACAGAACGGAAATGAAGTAAAATTCTGCAGGTAAAAGGGGAGGTTTTAAAACGCACCCCGGGGTAAAACACTATACGGGACAAAATTTGGCAGTTCTATTGTTTTTCAGCTTTGAGTTTTTCAATTTTCATAATAGATAGTTCTTCGAAGCATTCGAGCAATAGTTAGAGAAGTACTTTTGGAATATACAGTAGTATCTTTAGCCTCTTGGGCTAAACAAAACTACGATAACTATTTAAACATATTCAATGGATATTCTGAAACTTCAACAAACATTATAGGATAATTCGTTACTATAATTAGAAGAAAAATTAGTAATTTATTCAACTATTTTTGCTTATCTTCGACAGATACGCGTATTTCGTTTACAATGTGCAGATCTTCTTCAGTGTCTCATACTAATAACTCGACTGAGTCTGAGACGAAATACGCGTATCTCGTCGAAGATAAGCAAAGGTAGTTGGAATTAAATGAAGATTTACTATTTTTTCTTCTAATTTATAGTTACAAGTATTCCACTAAACAGCTCAGACCCTCTAGGATTCATTTTTAATCTTGTTAGTTTTAGGTCAATCAAAACCTAAGGTCTACAATTGTAAAAGTAGCTTTATGGGCTATACAAAGTAAGGTTAGTTTGTTTGACATGAATATCCCAAGATTATCTCATAATGTCTGTTGGTTTTCCAGGGCATTCATTGAATATGTTGAATATATCATAACATTGTAAAGCGGATAAAGCTACTGTTTTGAACTCCAGAGCAGTTGGTACAACCTAGCACATCTCAAAATAAGATATCTTTCTTTTTTCAATCATTCCTATGTTATTGAGCACAATTTAATCAGGACATACCAAATTGCTTGTATAATAACGCTTGAGAAATTTTAGGCTTGAAAGGGTTAAAGGGCATTGTACAATCTGAATGGCATACACGGAGAAAATCGAAAATGCTGAAATGCATATTATATATTCTTTTCTTCGCTTTATTCCTTTTAAAACACTGCATGGCATAAAAAGTATGCATTGAATAATATATTTTATGCATTGCAATACATTTTAGATGATAATTATTTTCCGTGCATTTTGCGTTACCGGCGTTATACACTTTAAAAGCTTAGACGACTTGTGCAATTTTTTTTTGCTCTTGAAAGCGCGTGTATTTTGCGAACTTGCATTGCTCCGCCGTCGTGTGTAAAAATGTAAGTGTGAGTCGAGGCGCCCACTGATGTGCCTGATGTGGAGCATTACATATTATGTCAAAACATCGATCCAAATTTTTGTGACGTGAGGCGAACATCGACAAGATATTTTGACTAAAAAGAGCGTAAGAATGTTATTGGAAGACCTTTTTTCAAAAACGTTTAGCTTTTATTTTATTTCTAAAATCACAAGAAAAAAAAACATCAAAAAATAATCCTCTTGAATTTTTATATAAATATGCATTGCAATACAAAAAATTTGAATTATGCATTGGAATGCATATATTTAAAGTATGCATTCGAATGCATAAACCTGGTTTATTCATTTCAATGACTGTATAAATCGAAAATGGATTTAGCATAGAATTTATGCTTTTGTATACACTCAAGTCTTTTTTTACACGTTTTTTTTCACACGTTTTTTTAATAAATAACGCGATTTTTGAAGTTTTTAAATACTGCACGTATCGGATTTTCGACGGGTTCAATATGCCTTTATTTGGCATAACTTTTCTTTAATACTGCACGTATCGAGACTGAACTTTCACCACGTGTACTTTCATAACAAACATTCCGGAATTCGACCCCTAGAAACGCTGCTATAGAATGACTTTAGGGCTTAAGCTTCAAAATAAAAAAAAAGTACCGGCCCTCTTTTTGCGACGTACGCATCAGAAGACTTCGGCAAACATTGATCCACAAGCCAACTTTTACCTTCTCCGAAACCTGGGCAATGTTCCTACTACCACCGTAAACCTAGCTGAAACTTTGCCCAGGGCCAACCAGTATGGAAAAAATCAAACGGATGCTTTTGTTTTCATACTAGGTAAGCGAAACGATAAACAACCCAGCGACTGCAGAAAATTTAATACCAGCTAACCCCAGTCCTAGAAATTGTACGACAAAGACCACTACGACTAAGTGGAAGTCAGGGGTGATTTGCAATTAAAACGTCGTTTCCTTTAATGTGGATGACAATGAAAAATCAAATCTCGCAAGTGTCCTTTTATTCATTCGCATTGAAGCGCTCAAGGACGTTGCAAAGTCGCCGTGTTGCTAGTCGCTCTACTCTACTGAGAATTTTCTATTATACTTATTTCACAATGTCGCTCTCAGATAGTTTTTAAAGCATCACTCCACTTCACGGACGATGATTCCTGTCTCCAATTAGGGTAGCTTGATGGAATTCGAAAGGGTTTCCGACTCCCGGCACAGTTTGTTTACCAAATTTCCGAGAATCCGTCTAATATGGAGCGACATTCTTCGGTCTGGTTTTGCTTCTTCGACTGCGGGCAAAAAATCTTCCTCTATAAAAGAAGACAATATATAGACAGATGAGAATCGGAGGGTATCAGGAGCAGTAACGATGTCTAATTATGATACATCCCGTTACGAACCGATAGATTCCAAAAGGAAAAAGAGATTGAAATAAACCTCGGAGGGAAACCGATGACCAGCGCATAAACTTGCCAACCGCAAGCACGTAGTTTTGTAATCCCTCCAGCCAGCGATGCCAATGTTCCTGATTTTTCAGGATTTTCCAGACTTTTTAGCATTTGGCCTGAAATCCTGACAAGCACCAACTTTTTCCAGATTTTGATAAAAAATCCTGATTTCTCCTGATTTTCGTAATTTTTATTAATCCAAATTAATTTCAAGTGAAATAAATAAACTAATCAAAGTTAGGGAGTTCTGCTAAAGCTTTTACAAGTTGGCTACTCTGGAATGGAATTGTCAAAATTCATCCAATAAAAAATCTATTCTGACCCGCTCTTCTACCAAAACGATACAAGCCATCTTAAACTTCGCGGTTTACTTTTTTAGTTTTTAATATCACTGTTTCGCAGGTCTCAAACAGTAAGTTAAGTTAAGCTTTCGCAAAAAAATAATCAAAATACAAGTCAGCGCCAACATTAGATTAGGGCGAATCTGCTTTTATACCAATGGCTTTCGTAATCATTTTCTCTTGAACAAAAGGTCACAAATACACATTAAGCACTCCTTAAGAAAGACGAGCATTGTCTCTATCCTCTGATATATTCAATTTGAAGGAATTATATTCAACTTCCGATAAATTAGCAGACAAAGTCTTTGTTTAAATAAGCAGAGTCGCCCTAATCAAATGTTAGAACTGAACTATACCATTGATGAAACTGAAAGAGATAAATATATGTTATGTAAGCTTTTTGGTTTTAAATAAACGGTATTTTTATTAACAACAGTTTTTTTTACACATAAAATGACAATGATGATTTAATCCTGATTTTTATTTCATAAACTTCCTGACTTTGTAAAAAAATACTTGGCAACGCTGCCTCCAGCAGTCACTGGCCTGTGGGGGTATTGGGGATATGGGGATAATGAACCCACGCGAGTGCGGTCTTGTCCATCACCGGTCGGTAAAGTAACGATGTGAAACGAGAAAACTGATTCGACTAACTCAATCTGACGTACGAAAAGTCTGTGTTAGGATTTTTAAGGAGGTGTGATTGCATAAATCTATATTTTGATGCAACCTGATCGGAGTAGCTTCGTCACAGTTAAGAACGTGGGTGGTAATCCTGCTGGTCTGAAATAATAAGCTACGCACAGAGAAAGAGGCGTTCTCTCCGTCGAAATTCCACAACAAAGGAACAGGAAGGTAAGAGACATATGCTTCCGGTTATAGCACAGAATTTTACAATTATAGGTTGTGTCCTGATCCGTTTAACTACGCAATGCATTGAGCAACAGCTTCGTAACGGAAAACCCCCACATCCAGATGCTTGTGAACTGCGGTTAGAAAACATATTTATAATCCGGAAAATCTGGATTACGGGAATTGCATGATCACTTCTTGACCACATCTGCTGTATGCGGTGACAGAACGGAAATGAAGTAAAATTCTGTAGGTAAAAGGGGAAGTATTAAAACGCACCCCGGGGTAAAACACGATACGGGACAAAATTTAGCACTTCTAATGTTTTCCAGCTTTCTTGATTTTTTCAATTTTTATAATAGATAGTTCTTCGAAGCATTCGAGCAATAGTTAGAGAAGTACTTTTGGAATATATTTTGTTGAGAGACTAGAGAGTGATACAGCCTGTCCGCATTCAATTTCGGACACCAAAATAAGAGCAGCAAAAATTGTTACACATAATTCAACAAAACCGATTGTTTATATCACAATAATAGAGTTATATCTAAATTAGAAACAGTTGATTAAGATGTTAATCCTACTTTCTGCAAAATTCTCGAACTTTCTGTGGTACAACCGTCATCCGGTTCCGTACGGTATCCTCAGATACGCTCGCCATGACGATTCTCCATCTTCTCTTGAAATCATCGGTACCATTTGCTTTCTTCTTAGTTTGGAAGACTTTCCGCTTAACTAGTGGCCATTACTTATCATTGAGCGAGGTTCTGGACAGTTTGGTGGCTGTTTTTAGGCACTTATTTGACCTCTTGTACCTTATACCATTCCAGGACGGATTTCGCATAGTGACAAGAGGCCAAATCAGGCCAAAACAGAACTTTTAGATTTTCGACCACAACTACATATGGTCTGCCAAATCAAATAATTCTTCGGAAATTTTGACACCTTCTTTGTCCGGAATTGCTCGGCAGCGGCGTTCCTTTGCATTGCGGTATAAAAAGCCAGACCCGAAAGCTGTTTAAAGTCTTCGAGTACGTATGTTTTGTCGCCCATTACGATACAAGAGAATGTTAGCTCCTTAGCACTAGACTTTCTGAGGTGAAATTTTTCTTATCATCACGGTTGGGCACCTTTTTCACTATGCACGCTTTCAGTCCTTGCCTCTGTTTCACTGTTTGAACGTATTTGCGACTTTGACTTTCCAACTTTGCGAGCCACATTTCGCACAGAAAGATTGGGATTTTTCTCAATAAATGGTTTGTCCATTTGTCGGGAAGATACTTTTCAATTTGTTCCACTTCCAACCTTCCGATCCACAGACCAGCAATGGTTTGCAAACACAAAACACGGTACTATTCGGCAGTTTTAGTTTCTTGGCAAGATCGCGTACCGATAAATTCGGATTTTGCTGCCGTTCGTACAAAATGCGTTTGCGCACTTCCACTTGATTCGACGCCATTTTACTGAATGTAACAAGAATGTAAACATGTTGAACCTCGATATAAAGTCGAGAGTTCTAGCTGTCATATAAGTGAAACGTTTCAGCGATCCGTGAAATAATTCAAAAACTACACTGAAAGAAATGTGTCCAAAATTTAACGTGGACAGGCTTTAAATAATTTGAAGATAATATTCATTAAGAAACTGTCCATTATTTTGAACGCATTATAAAAATACATCATTTTCATTGATTATTTTATGCTTTAGAATTTAATATGGCCATCTTCAGCTTCGAGCAGGGATTGCAAGCGCCATGACATACTTTCAACAAGGTTTCCGATATATTGAGGATAAATATCGCTGTTAGTCACATCCAAAATTGACCAAAAGTTTTCTTTCGGATTCAGGACTGAGCTCTGGGGTGGCCATTAGGCTGTGTTGGTTTTCAAAAAAAAGAGGATTCACAGATTTGCATTGTAAATTATGGTTGGAGAGATTCAAAAAATCATCCCTGAAAAGTTTAATGTTTTTTCAAAAATCGTTTCACTTGACGGCTGTCGACTTGAAGTTTCGTACGGCATTTTTACTTTTTGAGTATGGAGAAAGTAGTATTTTCAGTTTTTATTCAAAAAAAGCTGCTTTAAAGTGGAGCTAACGGAGGCACACCAAAAACACGTGGCACTTTTTTATGACGCATTAGAAACAAATCGTGCATAATTGTAGTTTTAACTAAGAAAGTTATTCAATTTTGAATGGCGGCTCAATTTTGTTAAATGATTTCACACTTTTCAAAAGTGGCACCACTGTCAGAAAGGGATGGAGGCGCATGATTACAACATAGAATACCTCGAGATCCTGGCCAAATGGAAAGTTACTGTCTACAGCAAAGTTATTCGGTAGCTCGATGCCTTTCGGTTGGTGGATAGTAGTCCGGAATTGGCTCACTGCGCGGCGCTACTGTGCATATGCATATCTTGTACAAACTGTATCTCGAGATCCTAGACATCTAGGAAGATGCCGTCTCCGACAAAGTTGTACAGCTGGTCACCTGGAGTTTGCATGATGAAATTTTCATCGATGCCTGATGAAATTTTGAAATCCAATCTGGTGGCATCCGATCTAAGAAATAGCTGTCAAAACTCTGAAAAATTGATGATCCCGAACAGTGTATAAAGTCGGAAAATAGATGTCTGACTTCATTTTGGAAATTGAGGTGGCGGTTTATTTTACGTGAAAAGTGAGAAGTACTGTCAAATATCCTGTAATATCGATTTTTTTATCAGAAATAGCGTAGAATCGCTGAAAATCTATGTCTCAAACTATTTTGGAATCCAATATGGCGGCTTCTGTTACAGAAACACTCGGAAATACTGTCAACTATCCTGTGATATGGAAATTTTTGGAACACAGATTGTATCTTGATGATGTAAATCTGTAAATCCATGTCCGACTCCATTTAGAAATCGGCGAAATGGCGGCTTAAGTTCCAGAGAGTCAGAAATACTGCCAAAAAACCTGCAGTATGATTTTGATCAAGCACGGCGTATAAAAAGTGTAAATCGATGTTTGACACGATTTTGAAATCCAAAACAGCGGCTTCAGTCAGATTGGGAAATAATGCCGAAACACCTGCAATATGGATTTTTTTGGATCAAGGTCGGTGTATCTTCTTTCTTTCTTAGCGTTTCAAGCTTATTGCATTCGTAATTAGCTTATAGCTTGCTCTCAACTTAGTGTTTTAAATGCACTTCCAAAGTTGATAATTTAGAACTTTTGATGCCAGGTACCTTTTTTGCATTAGTATGATTAAGTGACAAGTACAATCATACCATATGCCCAGGGAGTCGAGAAATTTTCCTTAACGAAAAATTGTTAGACCAGACCGGGAATCGAACCCAGTCACCTACAGGAAGGTTTTGCTTTGTAGCCGCGCCTTTACCGACTGAGCTAAGGGAGGACCCTTAGCAGATCGGCGGTTGACACGGTTTAGGAATCCAAAATAGCGGCTTCAGTACCATAAAGAGTGATAAATACTGCCAAAATACCTGCAATATGGATTTGTTTTAGGATCAATAACGGCGTATAAAGACTGTGAATCGATTTTTGACACGATTTTTGAATCCTAAATGGCGGCTTATATTGCAGAAAAACGCTGCAATATGGATATCTTTGAAAATCTATGTATGACACCATTTTAGAATTCATTATCGTGCCTCCTGTTTCGTTACGTCTTCTTCTTTTTCCCCGGCTTATTCCAAGCTATGTCTGATAATTGGGTACGAGACCTCACAGACGTAAACTCGCCGATCGTGGCTATAAGGCAGATCATTCAAATACGGTATCGAAAATTTAAAGTTTACAGTATTTTCACCGTGGAAACTGATCGCAGCTGAAAGCTTGACGATTTATAACAGGTAATTTCAACGTTAATCCACGAGTCTTCCAATCATACCCATTGAACATTCCTGGTTTTATCAAGGTTTTATAGCATTCTTGAAGTCTAATTCATGCTCTTCAGAACCCTTATAAAACCAAAATTGTTACTTGGGTAGTGTTGCTTTATAGCCGCGCTTAGAGCGGCTGAGCTAAGAGAGGGATATCATAAATATAAGTTTCACACAAGGAGAGGGTATGGAATGGTAGTTTGTATCCTTTTTCTTCTTTCTCAGCATTTCAAGCTTATTACTTTCGCAATTATCTTATAGCTTGCTCTCAACCTAGTGTTTAAAATGCACTTCCACAGTTATTAATTAAGAGTTTTTGATGTCATGTACCATTTTTGCTTTAGTATGATTGTATAGTAAGTAGAATCATACCCTATGCCAAGGGAGTCCAGAAATTTTCCTTATTAACGAAAGATTCAAGCCACCTCCAGCATGGTGTTGCTTTGTAGCTGCACCGTTACCGGCTGAGCTAAGAAAGGACCGATGTCTGATGCCATTTTGAAATCCAATATGGGGGCTTCCGGTCTTTGAAAAACTGGAAATAACTGTCCGTAACATTATTTAAAAGCGGAAAACCGATGTATGGCGCCATTTGGAAATCAAGAAGGTGTTTAATTTGCGTAAAACGTGAGAAATACTGTCATATCCCTGCAATATAAATATTTTTTTCAGAAACGAGGTAGAATGGCTGAAAATCGATGTCTGACGCTATTAGAGATTCCAATATAGCGTCTTTTGTTGCTGAAAAATTCGGTAATATGGATAGTTTTGGAACGCAGACGGTGTTTTGATGGTATAAATCGATGTCCGACTCCATTTAGGAATCCAAAATGGTGGCTTCAATTACATAAAGAGTGGGAAATACTGTCAAAATATCTGCAATATGGATTTGTTTTTGGATCAAGAACGGCGTATATAGACATATAAAGACGGCGTATAAAACAAACCAGGCAGAGGTATTCGACACATAAGATCCACTTTGTTGTATGCAATTCTATTTTGATATGGAAACTTAATGTAGCAGAAAGCGTAGAAATTTACAAACAAAATTCCAAAACAATTACTTAACAAAGATCAAGGCAACGGGTATCCGGGGCTGTTTAAATATATACCTTCATCCCTTAGGTAGAATTTGCTTACTTTTTTCTAAGCGTGTAGACAAAATACTTTATGATTTTTAAAATATTAGACCACTGCAGTACAGGGTGTTCAATAAGTTCGAATACAACTTTTCATCATTGTGCAGGTGCGCACCATGTGCATATTGTGTGAGCAACTCGGCGACATATTCCAGCGGTTGAAATCCCTAGGAGTTAAGCGGAATTTCACCTATACCATCAACCGTTGGTGCCGGAAAACGGGTTCAGCCAAGGATCGTGCGAGATCCGGGCGGCCGCGTTCGGCGAGGACTCCAGCAGCCATCAAGGTAGTGAGAGAGCGGGTTCATCAAAGACCGCCGCTGACGAGGATGTGTCGATCGGGACTGCCCACACCATCATGACGAAAGACCTGGGATACAAGCCCTACAAGAAACGCAAGGTTCACGGGGTAGCGGAGGCTACACTGAAGACGAGGCTAGAGTCAAGCTGATACTTTCGCGGCACGCAGGTTGTAGCTGATGGTTTGAGGGGGCCATATCCAGGCGTGGGATTCTCCCACTGGAGTTGATCGAGAAAAACGTGAAAAACAACGCCGCGTACTGCAAGACCGAGGTTCTAGATAGGTCGATGCCCCAGCACTTTAAGATCTCTACGGGAAGGGTTATTACGTCTTTCAACAGGATGGCGCACCGGCCCACACTGCGAATATCGTCCAAGCGTGGTGTCAGGGGAATTTGACTGATTTTCTTAATAAGGATTAGTTGCCTCTCAGCTCCCCGGGCCTTGATGAACCTGGACTTTTATGTATGATCGTACATGTTGGCCAAGCAGAGCGAACATCAAGTTAGCACTATGGACAAATTTAAGAAGCTTATTTCCAAGTTCTGGTAAAAGAAGTCGATGGACCAAGTGCGTGCCACGTGCGATTCTTTTGAGAAACATCTCAAGCTCGCCAAGCCAGTCGAGTTATTAGTACGAGACACTGAAGAAGTCTCCAGAATGGAATATCATTTTAAATCATTTGCGCTATTTGAACAAGTCATCCGATGCATTACACATCTAGTGAAATGAAAGCAACCGAACGCAATTAATTCAGTTTATTCCAGAAGGTGCGTTATGGACAGCATTCCCCTACACTATTTGCTTGCGGAATGACAAATGAGGATGATATTTGACCTCCTCAAGCCAACTACAGAGCTTTGCATTACCTAACTATCAACTATACAATGGATTGTGTAGGTGGACATTGTTTCCGGCTGATTTCCGAACATTAAGATTGTCATGTCATTTCACTTGGCAGGAGGGAAATTGATCCTTAGTTTATGTAAATACAGGAATCATGTTGTACGACAAACAATTCTGTTCTTGTTTTCAGTTTACGTGAAAGGAGTGGGGCATATATTGAATCTAGCAAACTGTTCATTTGCAGCCAGTGTTGGCAATCGGTAACTGACCTACCTGAACGTGAGTTTCTACACTAGTATTTTTTTTTTGTCGATTCTGACCAGTTGTACAGGGCTGCATCAATATCTAGTGACTACAAATCTGGTCTGGTAAATAAATTGTCGAGTTATTAGTACGAGACACTGAAGAAATCTGCCCATTGTATACGCGTGTCTGACAAGATAAGCAAAGGTAGTTGGAATTAAATGGGAAAAACTAATTTATCTTCTCATGTCTAGTTAAATAAGTCTGCGTTAATTAAAGTGATCGACACAAATGCTCCACGTACCCGAATATAACTTAGACATCTATTAATATCTATTTATCATGGAAAATATTTTTGCAAAACATCTCAAATGTTCGCTCTAGTATCATTCATTAGATTTCATTAGACTTCATTAACAAATATATCAATATCAGTCCACTCAGGGGCTTTGCGTCGCTGTCAACTACATATAGATGAACAATAGTTCACATGATTTTGAACATCTGACAATTTTGGACATCTGACAACTTAAAATCGACAAAGGTGTTTCATTAAAACCTAACTGACAAACGCAATCAATTGCTTCTCCCTTGAATGTATCGATCTTGGCCACTTGCCTCATTAATCTACCACAGGCATTTCGAAGAACAAGTCCTATTTGATCGAATTGGAAGCTTAAATGGGTAGATTTTACATTACAAGAAGTTTACAGAAGAAGTCATTGTTTATATTTGTCAGTTTGGCCCTAATGAAATTTTTTTTCTCGAAATATTTCCCACCAATACAAATTGATTAATGCACTTCCGTTTCTTTTACTCAATTGTATGCTATCTCTTTTTCTCACTCATAAATTGAGTTTAATTTGAGTCACTTTTTAACGAAAATTGAGTAACATTTCCGTGAGAGAAAAGGTGATAGTATACAATTGTACTAAAAAAATGAGTATTATGAAACGGGAGTGTGCCAACGCACGACACACGGAAGAAACAAAGTACCCAAAATTAAGTTAATTTCACCCAACTCTGGAATTCCTTGCGGGAAGCCAAATTTGAGTATCTGCCATGATAATCAAATTTGAGTTACTGTTCCAATGCAATAAAACTTGTAAAAATCAAAAATTGAGCTCTTTTTCGGACGGTTAGTTAGCAAATGTTACAAAACATTTAAAATAAAGTTCCTTTTTCGTGATGATAGAATAAATTTTATTGATTTTGTTTATTTCTTAATTTCCGCGATTTTTAACAATAACGGCTAGTTTAGTACCGTAACATATTTATTCGTTTTCGGTATTTGAATCTGATATTCGTCAAAGAATAAAAGTATGCAAACGACTTCCATTTTTACTCAAAAATGAGTTGTCAATGAAGTACTCACCCATTGAGTAATCTTTATCTAATGTGCAAAATCAAATTTACTCATCCCTCCAGTTCAACAACAACAGTTACTTAATTTTGAGTTTAAAAATACTCAATTTTAGGTACTTTGTTTCTTCCGTGCAGGCATGACAGAACAAATCAACTAACTGTTTCACAATAACTTCGTATCCTATAATGACGTGACGATGCGCACATATGAAAGTGTTGGATGTTAAAAAGATCAGATTGATACATTCATCCCAACCATATATTCATCATATTGATACTGAAATCCATGTGAGCTACAGCGAAATCCTTAATGGTTGCCCCCCTGAGTCCACTATAAATGAAATTCAGTAAGATCCACCAACGCAAAAATGTCAAGTCATCTAAATAACATTGTTTATATCCGTTACAAAAGTCAACTCTGAACTTAACCTGTTGCGCTCTAGAAGTGTTTTTGAAACAGCGAAAACTGGGTGGAAAGAAAATTCCCCTGCAAGCCCGCAATCTTATCGTTCGTGATTGTCAAAAAAACGAATCCCAACTCAAAAGTATTTCAGAAGATCGATTCTAGACAAAATAGTTAAAAGGGCTAAAGTAAAAATTGTAAACAAGGACTTAAGACGTAAATTTTCTGGAAATGCCAGGTTGCTAACATCTATGTCCACTACCGACGGGAAGGTAATAACTCCCTGTGTCTGTTTCTGGTGCTATTTTGTTTGAGGGAGCGAGCAGATCCCAGAAAAATTCGCTAGAAGTCATTGTTTACAAATGTTTCTTTCGACCTTTTGACTATTTTGTCTAGAATTAGAAATAGAACTTGCATGGTTGATTTGTAAAAGGAACAAAGCGGAAAAGTGATAAACTAGAAGGCGCTAGGATAATCCGTAATAGCAAAAAACATCCACTCATCACCATCCGAGCAGTGTCTTCAAATGCACAGAGTGTTTCGAAAGGGATGAAAAATGTGAGTTTCATTCGAAAGGTCACGTCTTCCTAGGAAGTGAAGAAAACCGATTATCACAGAAAATGTGCCGAATACGGTGACCGCTTACAACACTATTCGTAACCGTTTCATCCTAAAGGCAAGTCCTGAATAATTTTTCTAAACCTAGACCATACTGTCTATTAAAACAAGTTCCAAAAAAACTCAGATGTTTTCAAGCGTGTAAACAAGATAGTAAGGTGTAATCCATGTACACTTTAGGAAGGAGTTAAACTTCCAAGACACAGTTTCAAGAAGTCCTGAATACTTCCAATGTAAGCTGGAACGAAGTCCAAGGCAAGTTCAAACATCTTCATAGCGTGAGTAAGTAATCGAGAACATGTTTTGGGGACTTTGAATTGGTTCCCAAGGCACTTTTTAAAACAACAGAACTTAACACGAAAACCCAAGTTGTTCATGGAATCATGATCTACCTTTCTTATTTTACGGAACAGAATACTTGCTGTGCAGGACAACATCGGTTTACACGGTGCGGCAGGAAAAATGCGCAAATGCTTTAATATTCGGTTAATTTGTGTAACTAATGACTAATTTTGTTGACAGTGTATTTGTTTACGTTTACTTTCAAGTGCTGCATCAGAACATCAGGGTTGTTTTATTTCAAACTTATGAAAATGTACGCCAAGCCAAACATCATGACACCAACCGGATTTTTGGTATAGATCAAAAACTTCACATTCTCTGGAATATCCTCAAGTTTCTTCGGTGAAATGAACTGATTTGTGTGGCTATTCGTACGTCACTCTTAGCTCCTCTACCCCCTTCGTAATCAAGTGGCATTTCACTCTAGCTCTGGAGCTTGCTGCTCGCCCAAAAGACACCAAAAGAGATTGCCAAGGTGGTAGGATGTCATTTGGCCACAGATTTTCAAAAAGCATCAATTAGTCTCCACAGTATGGTCCTAAGTCGGAAGGTGGGGTGAGGATCCGCGGTTGGCACATACGTTAAACATGATAAAATCGGTCTGTGTAAAGTGACCAGATGGCTCGCGCTTCAACGCGGACATTTTATTAATTTATAGAAGCGGAGAGGGGGGCTGGTTTGTTGGGTGAGGGGTGTGTGTTTCTTGAAAAGAAAATTCGAGGAATTATAAAAGTATATGGTCAACATAGTTTTTCACAGGTTTTATTTACATCCATTTATCCATCCTTAGGAATCAAAAATCTAATTCAATGCTTTACATGTCAAACATACTTTTCTGCGTTGTGTACCTTACGTAGGAATGAAACATCTTCGGCAACATTTTTGCTGCATTCCTCGCATGTGTCTTGAAAACTAAACCTAACCTGTAATAACGCTTTCAGTGTATCGACGCTCAACTAAGATTTTTCCGTGGTCCAAACTTTGTTAACAACTAAAAATACCATCTCCGTTACAGCATGTGTACCAGGCAAACATAACGCAAATTCAACAAGTTTTGAAACAGAAGGTTATTCACTTCAAAATGTGTTAAGATCTCAATCCACCTATCCTCGATTTCAGTCTTATTTTCATTCCACGGAGAAATTTTTTCATTACTTACATATTTTTTTGCATAGGATACTTTGTCAAATAGCTCAGCTTCTTCTTTGTCGGCATCAACCGATTTGCCAGTCGGCATCAAAAACTATCACAAAGCCATCACTGGTACATGTGCACTTTCCAAACGTCATCTTTTGCCTGTTGAGGTGGCGGATTTGTCCGAGCCTCGACCTACCCCGCAGTGGGATGTTAGGCAAAGGGTGACGTCCTTTGTTCGAGCCCTTTCGCTCAATTTTCAAACATCTGTTATATTTCCAACCTACCGTACACTGACGGAGCTTTCAACACTTTCTCTTCATATCTTTCATTACTGTCCACTCTTGGTGCCTCATGGTGATGAGCGAACATCTCCTTCTACATCTGAATTCCACGTTTGTAGTCAAAATATTTAATTACAGAGGGGAACAACTTTGTTTCCTTGTGATTTGAAGCGTTGAAGATTGTTATAAAATTTATGTAGTCCATACATGTTGATCTCTGATCAACAGAATATGGAGCCAGGACATTTTTGGCAATAGTTTCTGCAATTACTAAAGCTGTTGTCACAAACAAGGATAACTTTAGACAGATTTGCTCCTGTTGAAAAATTAAACACACTGACTTATCATCCTCACGAGCTCTTTTTCAAAAATACATCGCTTATGCAGGTTGAAATAAGACAACTGCTGTTTCAACTAATGAAGAATAGAAAGATGGATTTCTTGATGACACGATAGTGCTCGTGAGGTCAATCCATGGCAGTAACTGTCAAACGCATATAGAGATGTCACAAGTTTTTGAAAATATAAAAAATATGTGAACAGTGCTTTGAACTAACATTGCTTATGTTGAAGCTTTGACATGACCTTGATAAAGCGAAAAGCATATTAATGAATACCAAATCGCGGAACATTTCGCTGGCTTAGGACGAACGCGGGACATTTCGCGGGACGCATTTGGACGCGGGACGTCTGGTCACTTTAGGTCTGTGCAAAGATTGCTCGTAACTCGGTACGTTCTATCAGGAAGCTTGCCAAGGAAGCCAACATTTCTGAAAAATCCATGCAAAGATTCATGCACGTATCTTCCAGAGCATAAGTAAAACGGCAGGTTAAGTGAAACACGGAGCGGGTAAAGAAACTGGGAGTGACTGCATTCTTTGTTAAAGAAGGACAAAATGATAATCCTGTTCTCCGACGAAAAGCTCTTCAGCATCGACGCTGTGTCCAGCAGCCGCAAAGCCCGGTTCACTTCGCCCAAAACAAAGGAAGTAGAAAGTGAAGTTTATGTTCCTAACGAAACATCCGATTGGTGTCACGATGTCTGACTTGGCGGCGTCCAACAGTTTGAAAATACCGCTTTTTAACAGTGATGCTGGTTTTAAAATTAATACCGAAGTGTATATCGGTATTTTGAATGACCAAGTGCTTCTCTGAGTGAAGGCCAACTTTTGTGAGGATCAATACTTTTCCTACCACGGAAGGGGGCGCCATGTCACACGTCAGATCGGTCCCAACAATGGCTGATTGAAAACATGAAGTTTTGACCGGAAGATGTGTGGCCCTAGCAGTCCAAACCTTAACCTTATTCGATTGTCATTGTGTTAGATTTTTAAAAATATTGAACACTCTTTTCTAAAACCACTATTTGATTTGGTGTTGCGGTGGAAGATCAATCGAGCATTCCAAACAAACTAGAAATTAGAAGAAAAATTAGTATCTTCCATTTAATTCCAACTACCTTTGCTTATCTTCGACAGATACGCGTATTTCGTCTACAATGTGCAGACTTCTTCAGTGTCTCGTACTAATAACTCGACTTTTCTAGTTACAGGTATTCCACTAAACAGCTCAAACCCTCTAGGAATCATTCCAATCAAAGTTTAACTTTACATGAAATTGAGATTAAGACAGTATGAAAATTGTTGTATTCACTACGACATACCACTACTGATAAATATGTTAAAGAATAATTTAAACATGGTTCAGACAATGAAGATACTTTGAAGGATTCTTCATGCAATCTTGTAAAGTGCCAATTATAAGATTTGAACATTTCTATTAGACTTAGATATGCCTGACAAAAATCATTCCGTGTCAAAAAATATTGTAACCATCAGCACAAACCTGTACTTCTCCCATTAAACGAACATAGATACCTACAATTTCGTCACTCGTTGCACGCAGTTCCACCAGAAATAAAAGGTTAACGGAAAACTTTGCGGTGCCCAAACTTCATTAACAATTAACTCGTGTAGGTAAGACGATTGCTCAACACAAATACCACGCAACAAGGGTGCGAAAGGAACGGAAACTCGTGTTGTAAAATAATAAGTAACCATGAACTGAAATATACATAGGACATAAGGAGCGGAAAAAAAACAATCGTGTGTTTCAGCAGCGTGATTTCATAACAGGCAGGTGATTGATACTTTTTGGGGCCAGTCGGTACGTGTAAAATGTGTACGTGTGCGGTAATCGGTGATTAGTGGTAAATCTTGTGGGACACGTGTGAAAAGGGTGTGGAGTGAGATTATAACAGATACACGCGCACGCCATTCCACACCACAACGGCGGTAATGCGATACGTTGCTGATTCTGGCAGGGGTGCGTGGTGGTGGTTGAAGGATAGTGACGGTGGTGATGCTGGATGGGTGGACGATCGAACCGATCGCCTTCATATAGTCGTTCGAGAGGCTTGGATTATTTTGTATTCCGGCTGTTAGAGGCTCTCGAATCTCTTGCTTGTCGGCGGGTGACAGGATGAATGCATAAAGCCAAAGGCGGACGTAAAAAGATGGCCAAACAGTGAAAGCCTGAAACTCGAAGCACGTACCTGGAAGCTTCTTCGTTCGGAACGATGCGTTGGTGATCATCGACTTGGAGACAGTCACCGTGGTGGTTGCCGGAGTTAGTGCCACACTGATACCCATTGGGCCGTCACTCGGTTGACCTAAAAATGTGTGGATATTTTAATATGACAGTTGATTGAGAGGAAAGCGCGGTTTGGACTTACCAGAAGGATTCGCATGAAGCGAATTCCGGATTGCATTCGTTACTAATATCACCTCCGGTAGCATCTCGTAACAGGCTCGGCTGTGAAGGTCGTTCACCGCCTCGATGGCAGCCGATGCGAATTCGTTGAACATGGCAAAGTAGTTGGCGTGCGCGAGTTCGACCAGAAACTGCGAACTAACCGCTATCCGGGGAATCGGTTTGGACAGCGAGGATTGATTCGGTGAGTTGCCCGCCGATTGCGGTGACGTCGGATCGGTACCGTAGGACGGCCGGTGCATGTGACCGACCTTCGGGAAGCCTTGGTTGACCAACAGCGAGGTGGTCCTGCACAGGTGATACAGGGCGGGTTTGTGGATCTGATTCAGCTGCTGGTTGTACGTGAACAGCAGCGCGGTCATCACCTTCAGTCGGTTCTGCGCGTTGATGGATTCGATCGACGGAAGCGGACCCCAACTGATTTCCTTGTTGCTGTTCTCCTCCCAGCGGCGCAGGTCACTGGGGTGCAGGGTTTTTTCCTGTTTGGGGGAGTTGAAAACAAAAGTTTAGTCAGTTGTTAAATAGCAACAGGTATTCCAGAATGTCGGCAAGATTTTTCTGATAAATTATTGGAAAGATACTTTAAAGATACTTCAAGATACTGAAAATGTTTTTAGAAATGCATGAAATAAGACGAAACTTCGCATGGACTGGGTAGAAATTTGCTTTGCCTTTCGCTTATATTGAGTAAACAATGTAAAATTAGGGGGTTTGAAGCAAACAGATGCATGGAGCATCAAAAATGAATCGTTTTTCTGTTCGCTGTAAAATAACCCTCAAATCTTCACCGAATGTGCACAGCATATCATTTGAAGTTTTAACACTCTTTTGGCAAAATGATGGTTGCAAGACAACGCCATGCTATTTCCCCATGAAACACGTTACAAAAAACAGACTACCTAAACCAACGAACCAACCATTGATTTTTAGCATACACGCTCAAATCTGCCTAAGTTGACATTTATGTCATAATGGGAGCCCTCGTTACTGAAAATTAAGTGCTGTCACTTTGCATAAATGTCGCTTTAAGAAACTGCATGTCGGTTAATGAAAATAAAAATGATTAATGAATCCTAGAGGGTTTGAGCTGTTTAGTGGAATACTTGTAACTATAATTTAGAAGAAAAATTAGTAATCTCCATTTAATTCCAACTACCTTTGCTTATCTTCGACAGATACGCGTATTTCGTCTACAATGTGCAGACTTCTTCAGTGTCTCGTAGTCGAGTTATTAGTACGAGACACTGAAGAAGTCTGCACATTGTAGACGAAATACGCGTATCTGTCGAAGATAAGCAAAGGTAGTTGGAATTAAATGGAGATTACTAATTTTTCTTCTAAATTATAGTTAAAAATGATAAGATTTTTCTTGTTTAAAAATCGAGAAAAAAATAGTTGAGATTCATAAAAAAAAAATTGTGCTAGGAAGATTCATCGATACACATGAAAAAAAACGTTTTTTTTTAATGCAAACCCTCTACTGATACGTTGCGGATGCCTTTGCGTGAATTTGACAGTTTTCCCATAGGTTTTCGTTCCGCTGTATTTTCCGATATTACCAAACAATGATTAGCGGAGTAATTCAAGTTTGACCATTAACTGGAACTGTATCTACAACAATGCCATGTTGGTAATGGAACTGATCCGTGGCGCAACTGTTTTACGATGAGAAGTTTGCCAAACATCGGTGTTTGTAGTATACCGGGTATCCGGAGTGTCCAGAGAGGTTTCACAGAGTCCCCAGAGCGATGCCGAAAATTGAGTTTGGTAGACAGGTGCAAGCCGGTTGAGCCAAGAATGGCTACGGTGGAGAAAATTTCGATCAAACATTCGCCGGAGCAGGCGGATATTCTGAAGAAAACGAAGAGGTAGCGACGATGTTGATGGGTTGGGGGAGTTAAGTTCGAAATACGATGCTATTTTCGTTCACCTGCAATGCCATATGAGAAAACATGGCGGGTCTGGATAGGCATCATTTAGATACCTTGGAAGAATCAGAACGCCAACCAGTCGGACCCCGCAAGGGATTTTCAGACAATTAAGAGGTAGTAAGTGCTCTCAACAACGAGCGAAACAGGTAATTGTTATCCTTTTTGTCCCCTGAATTATATGAACTATACCATATGATCAAATCATGTATCAAGGCGAATCATGACCATATAATTATGACCTAACATAGAAAAACCTCCTTTCTGTGACCTCTGTGGGGATGCAGAGGTAAACACGGTCCCTAAACAGCAAAGATCACACTAACTTTCTTTCCCTATTCCCACCGGCCGGCGCCGTTATTGATTATTAAATAAATTAAGTCACTGAAACGTGAACAGTGAGAATGGTCGATTACCCCCAGCCCCATTTCAGTTGATTCATTGTGCAATTTCACTGAATCTGATCAATCACTGTGTAGCAACCATTCCCAAGTAACATTGCCAAAACCATCCAGCTTAATTAAGTTTTATCAAAGTTTTATGAAAGCCACTAGAATTCAATTTAATTTTGTTATGGCAGCAAGAGGTGCCAACAGGTTTCAAATTTTAATCAGGTTTATGAGAACCTACACGGCTTCTTTACAACGATCTTAAAACTTTAACTTTTAAAATACCTTTTACTTCTGTCAAAGGTTTTATTTTTACTTTATAAACTCATAAAATGCTGTTTTGAAATGCTGTTTTAGGACTTATTCATATTATCTTATTATGGTCAGTTGAAAAAGCATTTTCAAACCATTTTGCCTCCAGTAAATGCATAAAACGGCTGATTGGCATTGAGGAAAGCTAAAAAATGACCAGATAGTTTTATAGTAGCCATTGCTAAGATCAATTGGCTTTTTGGCAGAACCGTGATTTCTTCCAATCGCCATATCGGAATATATGAATTAATTCAAATGTGGAAAAATAAATACACCAAATTTTAAATGTAATACAATTTAACTGTAGATCAAATACCAACTTCGGTATTCTTTTAGATAACCTTATTGAATTCCATCAGTTTTCCGGAATCCTTGAGGGTTTGAGCTGTTTAGTGGAATGCCTGTGACTAGAAATTAGAAGAAAAATTAGTATTCTCCATTTAATTATCTTCGACTTATACGCGTATTTCGTCTACAATGTGCAGACTTCTTCAGTGTCTCGTACTAATAACTCGAATTAAATGGAGAATACTAATTTTTCTTCTAATTTCAAATTTTCAGGAGTTTCATGATTAATTTATTGAATATATTTCTTTCAGTTTTGTTTTTGTTGTTGTAAACTCGCATAATTTCCGAGGCGCATTAATTGTCTGGTCTTATCGTACCAATATTTACCATAAAAATAAAAGCGCATATGATTTGGAGCATGATACGCTATAAAAACAACTCAATTTGTTTCATATATTTTGCTATCAAAGATAATTTCCCGCAACACTAGAACTTTTTTCTCAGCCATTATTTACGGTTAAATGAATCAGAAGAGCAGAGAACCGAAAAAAGCAGAACAACAAAAACCAACCACGATATCGCCGTGAAGTTTGACAGCTGTGGCCATTCGGCCCTATGCTGGTTTTGATGGCGGCCAATAGGTTTTATGATGGTTCTCAAGTGGTCATAACATCTTTCACTAGCACATTTTCAAAATCTTTATTGTCTAAGAAAGGTTTTATTAACTTGTGTTCACAACCGTCTATAGAGTGGGCCACTTTGTACACATTTCGGCTTTAAAGATGCATAGAGAAGGTGTTGGTGGACAAAACAGTTTTGAATGTAGTTTCATCAGCAAAGCCGGGAGAAGTGCTATACGGCTGGAATAGAACCGAAATTGTTACATGGGTTGATACGTGCAGTCAGTCAGTCAACCTAATAACTTTGTTAACAATCATTATAAGGCCTTCAAACAATCATTATAAGGCCTTAAAATATTCTACAAAGTTACTAATTTTATCAAAACACACATTTTTGCTGCGTAGCGTTATGATATATACTGAAAGAATTTAAAAAAAAATTAGTCACTTTTCCAATAACTTTATCTTAAATTGAGGCAAGCTGTGGCAGATCAAACATCTTTGAAGTGATTATACTTATTTTCAGCTACAAAATACATCAAATGTTAGGAGATATTCGAAGAAACTGTGAGATCGGAGTTACAACAAATGTCATCATTTGCTAGAGATGATGCCAGTGTAGTGGTAAAGTTCCATGTCTCACGAATAACAATTGGCGCTGGTTTCATATCGCGACACCGTGATACACTCGCATATGTCGTTTTGCGTTTAACATGCTCACACATTAACACAACACACGTCATAGTTGCAAAGATGGCACTTCGTAGACAACATTTTCTGTTTGTATATTAGAGATCGACCAAAAGTCAATCAGGATTTTTATGTTGAGTTTGAGTAGTAGGCGGTGTTTCGGTTATCAGAGTTGTGAAAAAACAATTGATAATTTATCCAAGGAATTCTAAAATTATACAGTATGTCCCACAAAAAAAAATGCGAAAATACCTCAGTTTCAAATAAGTTTTTTTCATAGAAAATGATAAAAAAAAATCACAATTTTATTTAGGGAACCATTTTTCTCGATCACTTTCTCCAAACGGGGACGGAATCGAGAGCATACCTTCTCAATATATGAGTCAGTCATCGAATTCCATGCCTTGGTATTGGAAGCTTTCAGGACGCCAACACTGAGGTGAGAACGTTCACAGACTTTAGCCTGAGCATATACCCATATTTAGTAATCCAAAGGATTTAAGTCCGGGCTGCTAGGAGGCCAAAATGCCATGTTTTCCTTCAGCCTCGCTTGAGTCCTTTTTGAGGTATGACACGGTACTCCGTCCTGTTGGAAAATGACGTTCTGGTGTTCTCCAAAGTTGGTTTTCATCCATGGCAGAACGTGGTCTTTCAAAATGTTCATGTATTAACTATTAATTCAGCTTTGATGAGTACTGGAGGCATTTTCAAGCCATTGGACGCAACTGCCCCAAAACCATGACTCCGGCCGGATGCTTGGTTGTAAACTTGAATTTCACATTCTCTGCAACATCCTCAATCTTCTTCGGCGAAATAAACCTTTCTGTACGTGTGTTAGATGGTGAACATTTTCTCATCGAAGAATACGGTATGCTTCTTTTTCAATGCTGACACCAAACGTTTCGAGCGCTCCAGCCGTAGTTGTTTGATTCGGCCCGTTACAAGGTGATGCTTTACTCTTGCCCAGGACGAACATTTCAAGACTTTTAATGGTAGTTTTTGAAATATCGTCTTCCTTTGCCACTTTCCGGATCGATCGATTCACTGAGAACAAGTTTGGGTAGCAATTCAACTTGGAGGCCGTCAACTATTTCTTTGTGCTGTGTACATTCCCCCGGATCGAACTCGAGACTAGAAATTTATTAATGTACCTTGCCGATCTGTCTTTGCCGCTTCGGATAGGGCTACCCTCAATGATGAAGTGATTGTTTTGGGAGACTTCAACCTAGCGGAAATTGCATGGACAACATCTCACAGCGGCTTCCTCCATCCCGACCATGAGCGCTATTCCTCTCACGCAGGGGCAATTCAGCTTCTGGACTAGAGTACCGCAAATCTATTCCAATTTTATGACGTGGTGAATGAAAACAATCGTTCTCTAGATCTCTGCTTTGTGAGCGGCCGAGATACAGCTCCTGTCATCGCTTCGACCCCCGTGCCTCTAGTTAAGGATGTTCCTCACCACCGTTCTCTTATAGTTGCCGTGGAGGATTTTGTTGCTCGAGACTTCGCTGATACTCCTGCTACTGTATCATATGACTTCCGTAGAGTTGACTATCGTAGTATTGGTGAGGTACTGTCTTATTTGGGTTGGCAGAGCGTTCTTGATTCAACCGACGTTAATATCGCCGCTAAAACCTTTTCCCACGTGTTGGCTTATGTCATTGACAGACACGTCGCAAAAAGGATCGTGCGAACTGAATCTCGGGTGCCTCGGATGACTAACGGTCTTTGTGCGCTTAGACGGACCAAAAGAGCAACTTTCAAAAGATTCACGAAATACCAAACACTATCGCTTAAACGCCATTATAGCAGACTCAACTACAAGCAATTCTAGCAGGGTTCAGCGGCAACTTAAATCACACCCGAAATCATTTAGGAGCTATGTTAATCAACAACGCAAGGAAGTAGGTACAGGAAAGTTGCGATCTGTTCTCGGCAAAATTTGCTAGTGTGTTTGAAAGCTAGCGACTTCCCGTTCATTCCGTTAACGCTGCCGCCATCTACGTTCCCTTGGCAACTCAGCCTCGTTGATGTGAATTTTGAAACGATTTCGAACGTTGCATCAATTCTTAAAACACCGTTTAAGCCCAGACCTGATGGCGTGCCGTCCGTTTTTCTTAAACAGAATATGGCCTATCTTCTGGATCCACTTCATCAGATATTCCAGCTGTCCCTTTCTAGTGGCATATTTTATTTTTGCTGAAAACGGCAGACATGTCTCCGGTATTCCCAAAAGGAACCAAGCGGGACGTGAATAACTACAGGAGAATCACATCGTTAAGCGCTGTATCGCAGTTCTTTAAACTGGTGGTCAGGAACTCTCTTTTTGCACATTGTAAGCAGTTTTTGAGTGCCGATCAGCACGAGTTTTCAACTGGGCGTTCCACAACAACAAACCTACTGTGCCTAACGTCATGCATCACTGATAGTATGATTGCTCGATGCCAAACTAAAGTGATCTACACAGATTTAACGGAAGCTTCCGACAAGATGAATCACGATATTGCGATCGCTACAATTGGCAGGCTAGGAGTTGTCGGTAATCTAGTAAGATAGTTTCGTTAATATTACAGGCCTTCAACTGACAGTTGCTTCAGGCGATAAACAAGTTTCTGCGCCACGTCCGGGATACCGCAGGGCACCCATGTGGGACCGTTGATACTTCTTTTCTACTTCAACGACGTACATCTTGTTATCGGAGGACCACGACTGTCGTTTGCCGACGACCTGAAATTTTTTCTGCGTATCTACTCAATAGCCAACTGCCGTTTCCTTCAAGAACTGATCCTTTGCTGATTGGTGTACTCTAAATCGATTGGTGGTCAACCCGACTAATTCATAACCTTTTTACGGCAGAAACAACCAATTGATTTAAAATGTTGTTGATAAAGCTTCAAGAACTCTTGGTTTTGTTTTCAAGGTGGCGACAAATTCAGCGACATCCACTTTTCATGACTCGACTAAGATATTGTGTAATAGTTTTTCTATGTAATGTTCTCTCTTTTTTTTGACCAATGTCATTAGGACCTGAACTTGGTCTGTTGATGCCATAGTTTGAATAAACAAATAAAACAAATAAACAAATAAAAACACTTATAAAACCTTCTTCGAAATTGCTCAACAAATATTATCTGAACTTCCACCTGAGGTTAAAGTTCACATCCATGTGAACTTTAATCAAAGACGTGCCGACCTCATTCGGACTCTAGAAATTAATGCATCCTGCTCCCAGTCCCCCCCTAACACTGGCCTTAATTGGGCTCTAAAATTTTTTTAAGAGATATATTTGTATATCTTTTTTCTATGGAATTGCTGTATCTATGTATCTACATTTAAGAAAAAAAACTACAAGGTACAGCCCTATTCAGTTGTTCGAAATGATGACATAGGACTACGCAATTATATGTAAGCCATTTGGATTGTACAATGCAATGTTCTTTGAACTAAGCCTTTCAGGTCTAATTTTTTCTAGGCGTTGTAATACAAGCAATATGGTGTATTCTGATTTATTTGGTGTTCAATAATATAGAAATGATAGAAAAAAGCAGGACATATTTTTTGAGGCATGCTTGGTCGCCCAACCTGTCCTGGAGTTTAGAACCTTATATCTAAAGTTTTAACCGTAGCTTTATCCGTTATAAAATGTTATGATATGTATTCAAACGTGTTCAAAAAATGTCATGAAATGTCATGTTGGTTAACAGACATTATGAGATAATCTTGGGATATGCTATGACAAACAAACTAACTTAAATTTGTATAGCCCATAAAGCTACTGTTACAATTGTAAACCTTAACTTTTGATCATGTCTGTGGACGTTTCAAAATATTCATTGAATATGTTTGAAAATTTATAGTAGCTTTGTACAGCCCAAAAGGCTACCGTTGCTTCTGTACATCTTAAGTTCTGAACTCAGTTTCAGGTCAGTTTTTAGGAACTGGAATATCCCAAGATACTCTGATAATGACTGGTGTTCTTACAGAAGATTCACTGAATGTGCTGGAATGCATATCGTCACCTTTCATTGATTATGCAGCTACTGTTACGACTGTAGATGCTAACTTCTGAACTCAACGGCAGATTTGGTGTTTCAGATCACCAAAACTGCCGTTGAGTTCAAAAGTTAGGATCCTAAGATATCTCATTATATCTGTTTACCTTCCAAAAGACTCACTTAATTAGATAAAATACATATTGTTACTTTGTTTAGTCCAGAAAGCTACAGTAACAGCTGTAGATTTTTAGTTCTGAATTCCAGGATTGGATAATCTAGAACTACCGAAGATAATCTTATAATCTGTTGTTCTTCCAAGATATTTAGTGATCATGATTGCATACGTATCGTTAATTTGTATGGCCCAAAAAGCTATAGTTACTAATGTAGATATTAAGTTACGAACTCAAGGACAGTTTGTATGACCTAGAAAATCACAAAATAGTCATTATGAGATTGATTTGACCTTCCAAATGATTCGTTTAACATGTATAAATACATATCGTAAACTTATATGATGATGATGATGATGATGAGATACTACCATCTATTGTAGCAAGGTAACTTTCCATAGCAGTGGAATAATCTGAAAAACGATTTGATCAGGATTCTACTGTTGTTTGTGATCTTCAAGCTCCTGTATGAAGGGCCAAAAACGTTTGGGCGGGCCCGTAAGCAGAGACACTTACGCGAAACCCGCGAATATAGGGAAGAGAATCTCCTTCCAAAAGCAAGTTCACACATACAGCATTAGAGTCGAGCCCTCGATTGACAGAATAAACCCAATAGATGGGGTCGAAGAGCCCGCCCTCGTTCCACGAAATGTTAACAATAGGGAGGAGTCAGTCTCATGCTCCCTATCCAAATCGTTTCACTTGGGTGCCCTGATGGTCCCTCCCTTTTCCCGTTATATATTATGTCGACATATCGTAAACTTATATAGCCTAAAAGCTACTGTTGTAACGGTAGATCTTACGATCTGAACTCAAGTACATTTTGGAGAACCAAAACATCCCAGAAAAATACAAAATCATTTGACGTTTATCAACAAGGATTTAAATAATATGCCTGGACATTTACCATATGCTAAAACAATGCTTTACACTATTAATAAGGCATTTATTTTTTCTTCTTGGACTTCTTCGTACTAAGGATGTTCTAAGTCGTCAATTTTGTCTTAAACTCAGATGTTTTATATATTTTCCAGATAGAAGAATTGATGTGGAACAAATTAGTACAAGACAATGTACACTTTGATTTAGTATGTGATTCTATAATGCCATATTTCTTTTGGGGCTATATTAAGCCAGAAGCGTTAATATAAGTTTTAAGACAAGGGTTAACATATATGAATTATTCAATAGTGTCTGGTTCGAAATAGACAATTTTCTCTATTGCAACTGATGCGTAGAAAAATTTTTCAATCGATTGGTCCAAAATTTTTGAAAACTTCTTGAGAAACGATTGAGACATTAACGCTCAAAACCTGACTAATTTTCGTGCTGCAATGCGATAATTTTTTTAATTGTACCCCAGTATAGAAAATAAAGACGTAGTCTTACGTCAAAAATGGTAATACCATATAAACTACTACAACGGTTAATAAAATAAAATAAACGGTTAACGAAATAAAATAACTCTGTGGCAACTCTGCGCCGTAATTTTCATGAAACAAAAGAATAGTTACTTTATGGCCCTGGCTGAACATTTTTTCAAAAGTCAGAACAAAACAAAAATATCAAACTAATTCAACACTCCCAACCCTTCCTTACCTCATGGTAGATGGACGCCTGGGCCAGTACCGGCATCCGGAACGAGACCACCTTCGGATTGCCATCGTCCGAGCTGACTTCGATGTTGTAGATGCAAATCAGGAGCGTTTCGATCGACCGGCAGCCCTTCTTGTCGCCCAAAGCCACCGAGTTCAGATACAGATAGATCAGTATCGGCACAAACTGCAGCGTAAACCTCCTGAGCTCGATTTCGTTCGAACGATAGAAATTGCACAGCTGATTGCAAACTGGGTAGATGAGCTGTCGTGGCAGAATATACACGATATGAAAAATAAACCGATTCAATTACCATAATTAACTTTGACGATACTTACATCTTTATACTTGGCACGTTCGTTCAGGATGGTGTAGAGGGCTTTGGAGATTTCGAAATCGTTTTCATGCGTGGCAACAAAGGTCCGCAGTTCGGATTCCTGCAGCGAATTGTAGTCCGAGATCCAATCGGTGATGATTGCCTCGGCCATTCTTCCGAACTCTCCTTGCAACGACCAGCACGCCGGAACTCAAATCATCCGACGGATACGATGATTGCATTCACTTTGTGGAATATGGAAGAGATCTTTCAGCACTGTTCCGCTCTAATTTTATATGGCTGGTCTCGGGAATGCAACATAAATGTGTACGTCGTCACCGTGGTTGGTTTCCGTGATTGTTGACGGTTGTTTTCGGGAGGTGCTATTTACATTTTACAGCGTGCTTCCTGCGTGGGAAAGAAAGAGAAAACAGAACAAAATTAGGTCGGAAAAGTATTGATTAAATTTCGAATTATGTGCATACTGATAACATGTTGTCACACCGCATGGCGCACATATCTGCTAGAGGAAGAAAAATATAAATAGTTCTTGAAAGTACACAATTTTGTGTAAACAAACAGCCATTAGACAACCACCTTTCATCCACACATCAATCACCACAATGTAGAAGCTAAACGCAAACATAGACAACCCGACAGAACGTCCCTCATTGCCATCGATGCTGAGTTGCATTATCGTTTCTCGCTTTTGCGATAATTGCTTTCCGCACGATCCAATGACTCAATTTTTTTTTTCTCGAACTGTTTGTCTCTGACTTTTATCGACACCTCAACCCATCGTTCATACCGGGCGGGTTAGGACAAAAAGACGAATCGGGGCAATATGGGTCATCGTGAGTTTTTGAAATATTATGAATTAAAATCTCAAATTTCATTTTCCACACATTTGTTGAAACAGTTTCTAATGCATATCTTGATGGAAATTTGCTCTTACAAACTTTGACACATCTTGGCCCGTTTTGGTCCTCTGACCCCATCATCACCACCTATGTGCTTGGAAGCTGGAAGCTTTTTTTCGAAACTATCAAACTGCGACGATGATGATTATGATGCCAAACGAAAAACTCGAAGACATAGAAGACATAGACGACCGAAGGTGATGCTGCTGCTTTTTTTCAACCACAAATTAATTTTTCTGTTAACTGAGTTATAAAACAGTGGTGAAATCAGGGAGCTACGATGACACAAAGAAGAAGCCACGAAGAATCTTGTCAACTTTACCCATCTGGTATGACTCGAAAATCTTCCATTGAACCGAACCTGGGATTGCAGTGAATTTTTTCTTCAAATATTTACTCAAGTGAACGAGATGGAAAATAACACAATAAAAGCGTACATTCATTACTCAGTGCAACGCGGGCACGCGATCGCTACAGTGTAATTCGCGGTATGCGGCGGTTCTTACAGAAGTGTGGCAAATTAGCAAATCATCGTTTAGTGCACGCTATTATGGAAGCGAACTGCGACCGACCGGCGACTTCAAGTAGTTGTTTTCTGGACACTGAGGTTTCATACAGGTAAACATTATAATACGGTATGACTTGTAACGAATCAAACGACATAGCAACTGAAATTAATTGAATTTATTTATTGTTTTGAAATTCTACCGTTTTTCAAATGATATACCTGACGGAATTTAAACTTGATTCTAGTTTGTCTTGCAAATCTTTTACTCGTCGAATCTAATGAAGTTGAATGACATAAATACGCAAAAAGCTTACGAATGAGTTATATTTTATTGTCTGAAAATATGAAAAGGATCGGTCTACTAGGGTACGGGACGTTTTTTTTTTTTTTTTATCTTTGTTATCGTGGCTTTCAGCCTCATGGGCTGGTTCGCCACGGGTACGGGACGTGTTTTAAGCAGTCTATTCAGCACCTGGTACATTTGATGAAGCTGTACGCAATCTATAATTAGAACTGCCAATATTTAGACATTAATTCCTCTGCTTTTTTTTTAAGGGAACATCCATTAATTATGTCACGCAAGAAGTGACTTTTTATAACAAGTTAGAGCAATTTAATTGTGTGCGGATTATAAACGGCCTTTATTTTTAATCGTTAGAAAATGTGTTAAAAACAGCTACTTCAGTATATTTCCTGTTTCTGTTCTGTAACTCACTATCATAATATTTAAATGGTAAATTAATCTATACACCGAAACAAATTAGCTACAGATCTCTCATTAATACAGATATAGACTTTATTTATTAATTGTTTATTTTATGTTGTGTACAGTTCATTCCGAACCTGCGGACGCACTACATCGTAAGATAAACAAGATGCTATGGTAACATAATTACTAATAGTAATAAACTGACGTGAATTTATAGCTTTAATGATGAAAGATAACCTGTTTTATAAATCATAATTAACACAGACAAGCTAGGAGCTGCATAAATTGCACAAGATAGTAGGAACGATCTTATCAACAGTATCTTCATACTTGCCATTGAACATTCGTATTTTTAGGCTTTTACGATAAACTTGAAGATTTCAGTACTATTTTAATCTTTCCAATCTCCTTCCCACGGGAACCCCTTCGGTCAGCGACGATAGCAGCCGATTGCTGTCAAAAATTCCGCGACAAACAGCTACGGTTATTTAAAATGTACAAGTTATATCTTATAGCGATACTTATCTGACGTTTGTTTTTACCTAGGAGTACGTTTTTGTTCTCTATACTGGGGTACAATTAAAAAAATCGGATTGCGACCGTCACGAAAAGTAGTCAGAGTTTGAGCGTTAATATCTCAGTTTTCGTCTTACAATCGATTTATTGCCGTTCACCAGATTTGGCCGCAGCTTTTTTCTTGTGGAGATACCTGAAGTGAAAGATATATTCCTGTAAACCAGCCACTCTCCAAGGCCAACATACGCCGAGAAATCACCTCTCACCTACGAAAAGGTGACAACGATAATCTTCAAAACGATTCAGGGATGCCTCGTTAATTTCAGGGGAATTCAGTGAACTTCAGAGAAGTTTTGAGAACTTCGAAAAAGTCTGAAGCACTTCAAAGAAATCCTGTGAATCTCAAGTTCGGAGAATCTTAACTAAGTCCGAGATCTTAGAAAAAGTCCCGAAAATTTAATTACAGCCCAGAAAACTTCTGAAAAGTCTATAGAATGACAGGAAAGCGCCGAGAACTACATGAAAGTCCCAATATCTCCAGTGAAGTTCCAAGAACATAAGGAAAATGCCGAGAACTTAAGTGAACCCCGGTGAACCTCAGCGAATCCCAGAAAACTTCAGCTATTTCCAGAAAACTTCAGTGAAATCTAGTAAAGCTAAGTATAGTTCCAAAGTTTCAACAAAGTCCTTGAAGTTTCAGATAACTCTCTAGAATTTCCGAGAACTTCCTAAAACATCAGATAACTCTCTAAAAATTCAGAGAAGTTCCGTGAAATTCCGAGAAGAAGTTCTCCAGGAAAGTTTTGAGAATATAAGCGAAGTTCCGAGAACTTCAGAGAAAGTTCCAAAGAAAGTTCAAAGTTCCAAAGAAAGTTCAAAGTTCCAAATACATCAGGGAAGTTCGTTGAATTACACACACTTAGAAAATGAAACCGATCTCGGTTGAATTGCAACCGAGTTTTCATCTGTTGAAAGTCTGTTCTGTTCAAATTGAAAAAAAACGGAGTTCTTGTTAAATTTTTACCTTTTAGCAATCTGTCATATTTACCTAAAAACTCGGTTGACAAAAATAAATCCAATCAGCAATAACCGAACATCGGTTAACTTAAATATTAACTTGGATCTTCAAAAAATTCCTTGGAAGATCAGATAAGTTCACGAAACTTCAGACTTCTTTCTTCTTTTTTAGCATTTCAAGCTTATTACTTTCACAATTAGCTTATTGCTTGCTCTCAACTTAGTGTTCTAGATGCACTTCCATAGTTATTAATTGAGAGCTTTCGATGCCAGATACCATTTTTGCATTAGTATGATTGTGTGGCAAGTACAATCATACGCTATGCCCAGGGAGTCGAGAAATTTTCCTTAACTGACTGAGCTAAGAGAGGACCGAACGAAACTTCAGACACGTTTACGAAACTTCAAAGGAATTCACGAAGCTTCAAAAGAATTCACGGAACTTCAGGGAAGTCCTCAGATCTCCGAATCAATTCACTGAACTTCAGAGAAGTTCTCGAAACTTAATAGAGATCTCAAGATCATTGATATGATGAAGGTCTTTGAAATAATTGAATTTAGCTACATTAGTTTTTGCTCCTTGGCCGGACTCGTTTGCTGAAGTTTCGGGTGGTAGGACTCAAGTAAGTTGAGATTGATATGCAACGAGTTCCGGAGATTACGACTTCTGTAATCTTTCTTTCTTGCGTTCCACGTGAAATCTTGAGATTCCACCGATGCAATCAAAGCCAAAGTGGATTCTTTGCTCCACTCAGCCATAACTTGGGGGGTTAATGCTGGTACAATAGCGCATGAAGCTCCAATGCTCTTCAGATTGTCGGAAACCACAACTAAATCGTCTCCTATCAGCAACTCGGACATGATTGACTCACAACAAATTACTAAAATAATAACAAATTAGTGTATTTTCTTACACAACCGGTGAAAGACGGTGTGAATTTGTCACATGTTTGCCACTCAAGAATGTCCAGAGTATCAAAAAAATCTTTTGCTTGTATTGAACAAACATATTTGACAAACCATAATAAAGGGCATCACACTATTTGACAAACAATTAGAACGAGAATCACAAACCAAATATTTGCCATAGCCATATTTGGTCAAATAAATTTGTCAAAATTTGCCAAATATTTGGCGTTTTGTCAAACAGTGTGATCTCAGCTTAATACTGGGAAATGGAAGGGACCATCCCGATTGACGCAGACTGAATGGGGAGTGTGGGAATGCCAAATCCCTATTGCTTCCTATCCCTATTGTTTTTGAATAGAAGACGCGCTCTTCCCTCCGACCATCACAGCATGATCTCTTGTTAGATAGCTCGCTTTTTCACCAATGCGCAGTGGTTCAGAATGCAAATTTAGCTGAAAATTTGAAACAAAAAAGTAATAGCTAGAAATTGTTTAAAAGTTTGTTTAAAGAGTTGGTTATAATCTGTATTCTGTGTATCATGTGGTTAAATGATGCTATTTTGTGTTGGTATGAGTGGTTTGACGTATGTGGTATTGTGCGTTGGGTGTTTGTTGGTTTTCTGTAAATTTCAAATGTGAGTTTAGATTGGTCTTTCACTACGAGCAAGTCCAAGAATGGTAATTTATTGTAATTTTCAATTTCATAAGTGAATTCAATGTTTTTATGGGCGTTGTTTAATGTTTTATGGTGAGAGGTAAGAGATCTTACTTTAAAAAAAACCTTCCCACCCACCCCTACCTCACACACCGCGGTACCAACAAACCTACTAGAAATACTAGATCTGCTGTGATGTTCCCTTCAAGTCGAGCACTCGACACTGAAGAAGTCTGTAAGTAGCAGACGAAATAAGCCTATCTGTCAAAAGATAAGCTTCTAGTAGAATTTAAAGGCAAATTACTAGCGAAAATTTGAAAAAGTGTTTCAATGTTTTATTTTTTATTTTTTTTAAAAGTGATCAAATGAAGTGTTAATTTTGAATTCTCCTAGTTTCCTTATTCTACTGTAGTGTAGTACGACGGGTATAGATTACTGCTACATGGTGGCAATTCGTACCTCCATGTATTAGTACCTACATGACTGGTCTCAGATGTAAATGAGTCTGCAAGATCTGAATCTGGATTTTTTCGCATTTTGTTCAAATATCTTTCCAGCATTACGACGACCTTCTGCTTTTGCACTTGACGCCACTGCGAATCCTAATTTCTTTGTGGTAAATTTTGATTATTTCCCGCAAACGGTTCTGCTGAGTTCTCCTGCAGCTTTTGGAGAATGGTTTTAGTTTGCTCTTCCGTGAAGTTTTTGGAGAACTTACTGCGAAAAATTCATTTCCGCTCAGCTAACACTTTGAAACAGCTACCGATTCAATTCATTGTGTGATCGCATGAACAAGTTCTAACTAGCGTAACCGTTTTTTTTTTTCGAACACTTACAACGAAACAGCACTTCTAACTGATAACGATTGAGCTACTATGATCAAACAACAAAATGATCCAATAAATAAAATAGCGAATTTACTCATCAATAATATCGGAAGTAGAGACCTTCATCAGGACACTTTTTGTTAGATAACTTAGGGTGTTCCTACAAAAAATACTAGTTTTTTGCTCTAACTTTATTATTTCTAATTTTCCAACAGAGTTGTCTTCAGATAGTTTTTAGAACTTAAAATGATGAATCTTTGACTTATAAATCTTGCCGATATCTTTGACCGTTAGCGAGTAACTTACGATTTCCATATAAAATAATTCTATTTAAACAAAAATAACTCCAGTTTTCAGATATAAATATGCAATAATAAAAATCCTTTTAAATGCTGTGAATATATATTTTTTGTCTGTCCCGACCAGGGAAATCCACATTTGAAAAAGGCATATTTTTTTACAAAAACCATAATAAGCTACGTACACACTCAGAATATTTTACAGAAACCTGTAAAGTTTTACTGATTTCTCAACAGCTGAACGTTCGGTAATCCAATTTTACGGATTTCGGTAAAATTTTACCGAAATCCGTTAATTTTTTTACAGATATCTGTAAAATTTCACCGAAATTCGTAAAATTGGATTACCGAACGTTCAGCTGTTGAGAATTCGGCAAAACTTTACAGATTTCTGTAAAAAAATATAAATGTGTAGGAAAAACTGCTCTAATTCGTTCATTACAACTAGAGAAAAATTTATACAGTCAAAATTGTTTTCATCTACAACTATATATGCCTTTATTTCTGCAAATAAAAAAGTAAGATTTTTTATTTCTCTTATTATAAGGACCACCCTAGTTTTTATTCACACCAAAAGACGAGCCTTATTATTAGAAACAACTTTTTTTAAACCAGTTCGTTTATTTGTAAGGCTCAATTGCGTTAGCTTTACGGAGCCATAAGCAATGTTTGTGGGTTAAACACACACAAAAAAACTATTTCTTAAACAAACTAGGGTTCTTCTTCTTTCTTGGTGGCGATTTTATGACACCTTCTTTTTGTTCTTTTACAATTCTAGCAATCACTTTTTGTTTACTGATTCCCGTTGACATGAATGCGGCGAACTGTAACAACGTGCGATCGCGGGTATCCATCTCCTTCGGTTCAGCGTTGCTAATTTCGGTATCCACCGGCATCATGACAGATTCCTCCATTATATCTTCCGACACATCTAGCGTTTCCAATTCGTTCTCGCCTCAGCTTCTGATCCTACGTTGCCTGAGCCTCCGGTTACTGCAGATCCGTACGTTTGCTTCAATCTACTGCTTTGTTCCTTTTCTTGCCGACGCACTTTCGGCTGACTCTGAACATTCCGTGCACAAGAAGCTATCAGGCGTCCCACTTCTTTGCAGATGAAGCATTTATCCTTGTTGCCTTCGTAATAAATGTTTCCTTTCCGGTTGGCGGAATGCAGCGATAACGGGATTTCCTGCTTCACGTCCATGTACCCGCCACGCACACCAGTGTAGGCACGGATGTCCAGCTCTGTCGGAAACTTCTTCCGCACGATGCGTTTCACGTGTCTATACTTAGACAAAACTGTAACGATCTCCTGGTCGGGAACCTACGGTGGGAGATCGTATATTCACACATAGCAGATGTGATCCTGGGCATGCGACATGTGTACTTTAACCTTTTTTCCATTCCCATAATGGAATACCAGCTCGTCAGAGTTCAATTTCATAAAGCTCTGCATCCAAGCCTTTGACGAAATTTGCCGCTTTGCCAAAGGTTGGTTTATCCGCTCCATTGCCGAAGGTAAATCGCACAGTATTTTTCAACTCGCACATTGCTGTTACAAGAAAAGCGCCCGTGTTGATGAAAAAGAACAATGCAAACAGATTACGTAGAGAAGAAGGCTATCGCGCGAATAAACAAAATTCAACCGTACCAATCGAAAGCAGAAAGAGAACTGTAGAAACAACGTTGTAGAAGATAATTTTGCTCCAAAACTTCAAAATTAGGCTTAATATATATCTTTCCAGCTAAATTCGCATTCTGAACCTTTGAAATTCTACAAATTTTGATATGTCTCAAGACTAGAGCAAATTCTTAACAGGTAATAATGCAAACGAAAATGATTTATTTCACGGAAGGATAGCCTCAATATGAATTATACACAACATAATATGAATTGCAGGGATTTACTGCTACATATTATTTAACAAAATTGGCTTAAGTCATGCACCCGGCGGATGTAACGTGATAACTTTACGAAAGACTTTTAATGTGGTCGTTATTTCCCTAGCCGAAGTTAAAAGACTTTAAATGGAATTTATCAAATAAATCGACTTAAAGTTCAACTAAATGGAAATCTTTATTAATGTAATGCTAACCCTTGCCTAACTTTGTTGGTTCCACATATTTGCTTCAAATATTATAGCTTGGTTCAAAAATAGGAATTGAAATTTATTTCCAAAACTTCTACATTGATTTTCTTGATGATAGCAATATGTTACTTACGACCTATTGGAAATTTGCTCGGGAGCTGATCTAGCAGTAACGGAGTTGCAGCCTCGGCGGTCAATCATACTCGTTCTCAATGTAGTATGTGTTCGCAAAAAACGAGCTTGTTTTTTTCGCATGAAATACTTTGGAATCTCTATTAGGTTCCAATACTCTTATCGCTTAGGAGATCAACATTATCATTTTTTGTGGAGAAAATTTAACTTGAAGTCACCTTGGCGCAATCTTCTACGAAGAGACCAGCCTTCCTATAGTCGATTAAAGCCTAAATCTTCTGCAAAACAACCCTACTTCAGAGGCATTTTTGATACGTGGGAAGGGTGGAAAACGGCATCTTCAGTCTCGAACTTCCAAGTAGGTGTCAAACAATGAATTTAACGCCTTAATTTAATTTAAAGATACTAAAATAGAATACTGGTTTTGTGATGGAGTCTCTTGGCAGACTATCTTCTCAAAATTTCGGTCTTCGAAACACCACTCCCATTCCACTTAGCACTTTCCGGCGACAAGATCGATTGTATTATTCATTTCAAGCTCATAAATTAGCATCACTTCCCATCTGCTGCAACCTTTCGCGGACCGACGCCACGGGACAGGGAGACGACTTTTAGGATCGAAAATAATTATAATAATTCACTTGCGGAGAGTGCTGGGAGTGCTCGGGCCTGTCAAATGACTGGCGAGCTATTTACATTATTTGACTAGCGCTAGACAGACTGGCCCGGTAGACATAGGCAGTCTGCGTGTCGACAGCTTTGTGACAATATCGTGCTAGCCTAAATGGCCGCACGAAAGGTTGGAGATAGTTCTATGCACATATTTGGTGGGGCGACGAACAGCAAATCAAATTTAATATCAATTTACGTAATTCATAATGGAGTTTCAAAAAATTAGTAACAACGCGAAGATTATGTCCTTAATGGTCACTATTTGCTTGAGTCCATATTTCAGCAGAGTGAAATTTCCTTTTAAAGCACTAATTCATGTCTGGTTACCTTAGAACATAACTATATATAGTTGAGGCCGCATCCCTTGGGGAGTCTCTTCCGGAAACTAGCTGCATTATCTAATCTAGCCTTCTTCCATGCCAGTTTCATAATACCGATCGCCCATCGGTTGTCTATTACGAAACATTTTCACTCCAATTTCTAACTAACGCTATCAGCCACACCAGGGATTGGATCAACAATAATTCATTGTTCCCTGCTTCGCTCTACAACGAGGGTAATTGACCACACAAAAGCGTCCCATTGCAACAGGGCTGAACTTTTCCTGCCAGTGGCGTGATGAGAGCGTCTCCTCCTTCCTCACGCGCATCCTTCGCTGACAGCAAAAACATTATAATATGTTGCTAATTTGTGTGGTTAGGCGCTGTTTCTCCACTGAATCAACAGAAGGAAGTACCATCCGATCGTCAGGAAATCCAACAAGGTCAAGGCCCATTGCACCAAGGCAGTGTCGAAGTCCGATAACAGAGAGTAAGAAAGTTGCAAACTGCCACAACAACATCATCATCCACCCACACATAAACGAACGAACTAATCTGAGCAACAACAGTGCCATGTGACTGACTGAGCAATAAATGATCCGATCGTTTACTGGGAATTGATTATACTTCACTCGAAGCTCGCAAACGACGGGCTGGCGACTGGGAATCGATGTGTCTTAAATTGTTTGGTGCAAGAAATTGCGGTCGCTGTTTATGATGATATCATCTCCGCCTTCACTTTTGTTCACTCTGGTTGCAAAGGCGATGGCGTTCAAAGAACCAACATATGAAATATAATATGCTTGAGAGCGACAGCAAAAATGTGCTCGATTCAACGGGCCTGTCGATTGGATTCGGGGGAATGCGAAGACAGAGCTTGAAGACTGTAGATACGAACAGATGGCTTCATAATTACAAATGCGAACTCCTACCAGAGCTTTTAAATTATTGCCGCCCTATATTTCCACATTACAGTTGCTGACATCTTCAGGAAAACATTTCAAATGCCTTTTAGAGAACGACAGAAACCTCTGGGATTCCCATTGATAACGTTCAAAATCTTCGTAGAAAATGCCCGGAATCACCTTGTCGAAATATTTCAAAACAAATTGACAAATCTTCAGATATGATTTCAAGTACTCACGCTTGATAAGGATTAATTAATTACTATTCACAAACCGTACACATAATTCACACAGGACACTTTATCTTTGTCCTGCAACGCTAAAACTGGCAACGCGGCCAAAACAGCACTTTGAACACTTCACTTCTATTACCGATCCTTGCACCACATGAGCAAATTCTTCCCGATGAATCTTTCCCCCTTCTATTTGCACTGCCTCTGAAAAAAATCTCAGAAGCTGGGGGCGAATTCACTTCCCAGTTAGTCAAGCTCTGCAGAATACAAACAGGCTAATCTTCCCAAGACAGGCACATAGCTGCCTTAATTACACTTCAATGACACGCGAAAAAAAAAATTCACTCTTGGTGTCACTTTCCACCCAATCCCGTGGCCGTGGGCCTTTTATGACACAATCTTTTTTGCTCTATTGCAAGAACCACTACCACCTCCACCTACGTACGAACGTCCTTGCACAAAGCAACGCGAATAGAAGCACCAAGAACCCTCGCCCCTCATTAACAAACACTACTTAATCTCGATGACCTGCACCCTCGGTAATACCTGGAAAGCAACATTCCTCACCTCGGCCAACAAACCCCGCACAAAACCACACCGATAAGACACGAAAAATCGAACCGTAATCACCCGTCGTGGAATATGTATGATTTAATTTTTCCCACTGCCCTGAGGCCCTCTCGCTGCCCGCACTTACTTCTTTGCACTTTCTCCAGCGGATAGCACTAACTAATCCACAAAAGAGGTTTTGGATTTTCACTGGTTTTCTTCACTGATAACGATGGTTTGTTCCCGGTTCTGCACTGTTCAATCTTTTACGGGAAACTACTTGCTTCTATCTGCAAATCCACAGTAAATTTTTCATTATACGGACCCGCACTAAAGAACTACTACTGACGACGACGACGAATCTTGAATTTTGCTGAAAGGTTTTTCTGATGACTGAATCTGACGTTTCTTTCTTGTTGCCTTTTTTCAGTGATCCAGGGTCGAACTTGAAATTGGCAGGTTTCTGAATGAGGTCTAATATTATTTGAGAGATCTCGCTTAATTTTCCATTAAGTCCGAAATGATTGTGAGATAATCTTTTTGAATACATTCTGACTTAATTTTCACATAAAATTGACAGATGGAAAACAAATCAGTTCACCAAAAACACTTTCCCGGAATGAAGTTTTCCCGAATGTACCATTTCCCCGAAAACTGTAACCCGAATGTACTGCACACAAAACAGGAATATTGTTTTATTAAAAATTTTGCACTTTACTTCTGAAAAGTGTTTATTTTTCATTAAATTAAAAGTAAAATCATCTACTACGAAAGTTATGCGTTTGATTTAAAAGTATATTTTTTCGATTCAGTGTGTAAATTTAAAAGTGTGTTCTTTTACCATGAAAATTGTAGAACTGTCAAATCCACCAACACAAAGCAAGTCATCGTTCTTGTCGTCGTCATTTGTAATTGTTCACTACTGTTGGCCGCGTCCGTACCTTCTGCGTTTTGTGAAAATAGCTACAAAATACTCCGTGATTCTTTGCATGATCGAAAAAATACAAATACTTCTCATTCGAACAGTTCCGCAAAACGCCACAACGAATTGCATATCAGAAGACTTCCCAAACTTTCGGCGTTATTACGTTCCGAATGGACATTCTAGAACATCATATTGGCAGAGTGCACCGACGCGGAAATGTGAAATCTGCAACTGTGATTGCTGAAGTCGGGAGCCACTAATACAGGGTTCGGACCAGAGGTAGAAGTTCAAAATCGCTACATAGTCAATCAGAATACTTTTGAGGTCATGCACGCTCATCGGTTCACGTAATAATAATAGATCATGTCACTAATAATAATCCCACTTTTGTTTATTGCAGCGTTGCCACAGATGCAAGAGGTTTCTCAGGTGCATTTGGGTGATATGGTGAAAGTGATCCAACATGGATCTCTCGGGATGAGAAACATTGGTGACCGAACGACGCCGACCTCCTTATTGATAGTTATAAAATTTCAACTGAAAATAAAAACCTTCCTTTGGTAAAACTACTTTCTGTTTCATTCCAAACAGCAAACTTTTTTTTTTTGATTGCACGACACATTCTAGTTGCAAGTTCATTTTGAAATAAAAATAATTTGATTTCATTTTCAAAAATGCAACGGATTTCATTTGACAGTTCTACAATTCATTTAAAAAGAAAAGTTTTTGTGTAAAAACTATTTTGATTTTCAATTCAAACAGCATACTTTTATTTTTATTGAACGACATTGTCTATATGAAAGTTCATTTAGCAATAAAAATAATTTGCTTTTATTTTCAACGATGCCACGATTTCCATTTGACAGTTCTACAATTTGTTTAAAATATTTCAACTTTTAAATTTACAGAGCAGAAAATTTTGAATTGACGGTTTTAAGGTTTTTGCTGTGAAAGCAAAGAGCTTTCTACGAAAAAGAACCAACGCAACTATTTAATTTTGGCAATGTTTTTTTTTTTTAATTTTAATAATCATTGTTCTTTGTGTGTGATTCCCCGAATGTACCGTTTCCTCGAATTTTGTTCACAACAAAAGGTCAGTATCGACCTTAAAAGTAATGAGGTTACGGAGTTTTGTTCAATATTACCATAGACCCAAAAGGGAAGGACGTAGTTGTGCCGAAGAAAATTTAAAAAAATCATGGATCACAATCGTACTAGAGAACCGGCTTCTAGTACTATCAAAGTGCCGTGTATACTAGATTATATTCGATGTTACGTAGGTGTGCTTTAGTGTACTTGTAAGTTGTTATGTCAGCTGATTTTATTTACAAATATTGGTTGGTAAATGTTACCAACAATCAATATGCAACTAGCGATTTAAAATTGGTTCACTGTTGTAGAACCCCTTGGTCCGAATTACACCTTGAAGCCAGCACCTCGCTATACATATTTGCGCCTTTGTTTTGTTTTGCTGTGTTATTTTGACAGAATATTTGAGAGTGTGTTCGTGTGAGTTCATTATTAGGGGCGCATCATTAAGCTTGGGACCGAGCTTTGAACCGATCGTGTTGTTTCATATGAACCGCCTCGGACCACTCGGAAGCGCATCCGTCATCGCAGGATCAGTGAAAAACTGATGTAGACTACAAGAAAGGTCTTGTAGAAGGGTGCTGGAAGTTTAATCCAACCGCCGGAGCCGTTCGATTCAGAGGGATCGAGGAAGAAAAGATCGGCATCGAAGTCAGCAGCCGAACTCCACCATCCACCAATACGTCCGAATGCAGCTAATCGAGAACGACAAGAAAATCACTGGCTTCATTCCCCACATCGAAGCAAACGATGAGGTCCTGATTGCCGGTTTAGGTCACATAATGTTAGGGCCATCGATATTCCCTGAGTCCGTTTCAAGGCGGCTAATGTTTCGCTGCTGTACTAGAGAAGGACCGGTTCATGTCAAAGTCCATGGTCGAAAGAAGTGTGTCGAGAAGGAAGAAAAAAATGAAATCCGATTGAATTGTATTGGAATTTACGGACAAGTATGTCCCAGTAACAAGTTGAGTAGAAGCCAAATACAACCTTTTGTGAAAGTTATTTGTTTTTTGATTAATGAGTAGCATTTTTTAAATAATTATATTGGAAAAATTATCCTAACCTCATTTTTCCTACCAAATAGAAAGTATGTGTCAAGTTTATGATTTTTATTATCTCATCGTGGTGAATGCCATAACACACTAGGGGCAAGACACTGAGCTATCCTGAGTAACTCTGAGCAATTATGAGCATCTCTTATTCACTGGATTCATATTGTGATACTGAGCATTCCTACCTTTTGTAAAGCTTGGTTTTGACAGTAAAATTGCTTAATCAAAACGTTGTTGTTTTTGATTAGATGAAACGTTGTTTTAGCTTGGATGCAACTTGTGTTGGTCCTCCAACCCAAGCACAGCTCATTTCCAGCGCCACCCCTTATTCACCTGAAGCCGATTAGTGATAAGAAGCTTCGGCTCGTCCGGATGTTGAGCGAGTTGAATGAGATGATCAGATGATGCAGATATGAAATTTACCACAGTACCGGTCGGGTATGGATATGTATATGTTGAGCTTAGGCTTCAGTTAGTTTTTTGTAGTACGTTATAGTGTACGGTTCCTGCGTCACTGTTTAGTGTTAAAAGAAGTGTCCTTATGTCCTTGCTGAGGATTGATTGTGCCATTCTGGCACTTTGCCCCATCCAGCCTTCAACCATCCTCGAGCTATTATTGGCCGCTGCGAGTGAAACTCGAAGAGAACGGTCCAGATATCCAACACATTCCATTCTACATTCCGTCTTCCTACAAGAAAAAGAATGAGAAAAAATCAAACAACCCTGACTTCGCCGAATCTTGGCCCAAATCCTCTCTCAGATACTCCGCCTCAAATTAGAGCTTAAGATCCGATAAAACAGAATTTTCCCAGACTGTAAACATTCTGTTGTCTACGACTTTGGTTGCTATGGATTGCCAGCCGTCGCAACCACCTCAAGCGTCACACTCCAGCTTCAGTGCTGCCAGAGAGACACTTCAAATCGAGTTATAAACTACACAAGTTGATGGGAAGCTTGATGCATTCTGAGCAAACGTGTGAGTTTTGTGATCAAATATGGTAGTAGACGTTGTTTTTTTTCTCGGTTTTCACGCACACAGTTTTTGGCATTCCCACCACTCTGTATCTTGGGGAAGAAGAAAAATCATAGACTGTGTAAATTTGATGAATTCTAAGTAACTTTGAAGAAAAGGTTACTCACTAGAAAGCTGTCTCGCCTTTGATAACACACCATATAAAACATATCTGATTAACTGTATTAACACTTATATGAATTCTGTAATAATTCTTATCGAAGCTTTCTCATAAAGTTTATGATATTATCGTATGGACATATATATGTAAATCGTTATGGCGAAAATTATTAGATTTTCATATATTTACATTGGTTATGATTTTTTATCCGTGTAAGGTATGATTTAGATTTCAAGTATGAAATGACGCACTGCATTATTTAACGGTGCATATTAGATTTGCAGGTGTTTGAATCCGTAACTTCGTGTCCCGACTCGGAAGAGCTTGCTAAGAAAGTCGTCTAGCGAAAAATTCTGCAGCCGATGGGTTACAGCTTCCGGAAGAAAAACAATAATGGGTGTTCCAACAGCATCAACGGAACGTTTTTGGTCGACCAGGTTGTTTATGGCGTTACGCAAATTAGTAGCGAGGTAATCCAGTGGAGGATTGGCAAAAAGACGATGACCATCTCTAAAAGCAACTCAAACTCAATTAAGCAGTTTTACCGATCTGGACGAAGTGAAGAGTTCGATTTCCAGTATCTGTTCAAAGGTTGGCAAGAAAATATATCGGCTGGATTGAAGAAGCATCGTTTGTGAGAACATCATCTTCAGCTGACATTTCCGAAAAAGCGATACATGCTTTCGGCTTAGATTATAGCCCTCTGTGTGCTACGATGCTCTGCTGATATTCGAACATCATTGTACAGCCCACGAAGCCGATGTCGTGAGTCCAGTCCCGGTCGTCGCTGCTCGATTCTCCGCTGAGCTGAGCAAATTAAAGGATGATGATGACCAGATCGAGGATCTTGTAACAAAGACAGTGATAATGCTTTGACAACAAATATTTTCTTAAGAGTTAAACATAATACTCAACATTATTTTTACAAACCCGTTTGCGTCTAATAAAATCGCTCAACCTACAGTTTATTAGTATTCTTCTTCAAAGTGGTTCAACATTATACATGAGATATTATCAGCGTTGAGTTTATTAATTTAGAAAAAAATACAATCAAACAGAAAATGCTACTTTAACTAAGGTGTATTAATTCCGCATACCATCCATCTTTTCTTGAACGCTTGCTACCGCCAATCTTCTCCATAATGTTTCTAGCCGACTTTTCTTCCGTGCTGAATCTTTCCGGCACGTCTTGGTTTCTTCCCCGTGCATTGAATTTTGCCTATTTAACGGATTTCTGTTTGAATACCGCCGTCAAAAGTCTTATTCTTTTCCAAAAAAGCTATCTTCGTGAGGGCCATCCCATTCGGTGTAATTGACCGGAGATGTTGGATTCCGTGGCCTTACTCTTACCACCTCCACCTTTACGCGCTTGCATCGGAAAATTGTTCTTCCGCACGCTTAATCTACAGTATATCTTGTATCTCCGAGCTCGGCAACCAATCACTGAGCAAGTTCCAACTTCAATCTGAAGTTTTCAGCCGTCGTTATAGTTCCGGTCAGTTCCACGCATCAGTTGTAGCCACAAATGGCACTGCTTTGACAGGTCAACATGCTTCAAGTGATCGATCTTCCAGACCGGACGTGTCGTAGATGATGTTGTGCGCGGTTGGGTGAAACAGTTCCTTGGCGATCCGATTGCGAGATGATACAGAAATCCGTTCTGAACTGAGGGAATAATTGTGTTTCAGCCAACATTGGGCAGTGAAGTGCCTGAACTTACCGTTCGCAGAGAGAGTGACAACGTTTTCCACTATAGAAGAAGCGAGTGTTAATGCGATTTGGTGACTACGAAAAAGGTGAACGAAGGCGTCCTGATCGAGATCCCCCCCCAGCCGATCGGATGCATCGCTGCGCCCGGTTTTTCCACAACCGATTTGACTTCGTCGCCCAGAACGTGTATTGCAGTTGACCCTACGCCCGAGCCGTTTCCGGTAGAAGATAGTTCGTTTCAGCAGTTCTCTGTGCTGTCTCTACGATAGTCGCTGAGCGTTTTGATTTGGTAATAGGTTGCAAATAATTCGCTGATTTCTTCGCCGTGGTGAATGTTGAATAACGGTGGAACTTGGGTATGCATTTGTCCGGCACAAGAGGTGTACGGCATGCACCAGTGATCCAAACGAATCAAGCCGTTATCAACCGCCTCGAACTTACCACTAGAACAGTTGATGCGGTTAGACTCACTTTGAACGTCCTATTTTTTTGAAACTCACGGTGCTGTTGTTGATGGAGTCGAATGCCCTTGTGATCAGCCGCAGCAGGTTCCAGCCCAGGACAAACAGCAACCACAAGAAGCGCTAACCGCCACCTGGGGTATAATCCCAGCCGTAGGCGGTATCGTCACACCATCTGGTACATCTTCTTTCTCGAATGGTACATGTTTTATTGGGTATGGACGCTGATCGGTCAGCAAAAAGTCACGGCCCAATCTTTTTCATGAAACAGATTAACACACCCGTGTCCGAAGAAAACCCGACAAAACAATAGACACAATTATGTTTGATGACGATATTGTTCGCTAATATACTGAATCCACAGAGAACAGACATCCAAGTCAAATCCAAAAACTGCGTAAGTAAATTTAATCGGCCACTTCAATGGTGTAATGAACTGGCAATAGCGCAGGCGCCGGTGTCGCCACCCCATTGGACCACGGCTTGAAATCTTATTCATCAACTAAATTTTTTGGCAGCTCAGTTCTTTTCACCACACGGTCAACGAATCTTACCCATGTCTCGATTAAAAATCGCAAGTGGCCACGGCTCCAGAGAGATGGCAAACGGTGTTTTAACGTATTTTAATTTGAATCCTTACACAAGTTTGTTTGAGAAATATGTTCTAGTTTGGATGTCTGTGCTGAACTTTTCAACAACATTGAATTATCTGACAACTTCACTATCTTTACTGGAGAGCTAGCGTCCCGTCACCGACTGTACAATTCCAATTTTTCCGATATTAAGAAAACGCAAAACGGTTGACTTTGTTTTGACATGAAACAGTATTGCCGAAGTTGAAAAAAAAACTTGTTGCTGTTTTTCATAGTACTGCTCGTATAATGATATTCTAGTATATATGGAACTTGATACACTGAAAATGTTGACCAGGTGCGTCAAGAATAAATCATCTGTCCGATGTCCGTAATTAGTCCGTGGTAATACCAACAATCAATATGCAACTAGCGATTTGAAATTGGTTCACTGTTGTAGAGCCCCTTGGTCCGAAGTACACCTTGAAGCCAGCACCTTGCTGTAGATACCCGTAAAAAAAATTCTCATAGATTTACAATTAAATGTATTGTAACCATACGATAGAATCAATCGTATGTAAAATTGACTATATTGTTCATGACGATAAGATGACAATAAAAGTTATTGTTTCCACAATAAAATCTAATGTAAATTGCGACATCGACAATAGAATCAGGGGGTTGTTATGTATCTTAACTATAGAAAAAATCGTTTTTCTCCGAACAAATTTGAGTCAATTACTATTGATTTTATTGTTTCACATTTGTTGAAAATTCTAGCATATAGGGTGAATAGTAGATCTATTGTAATGACAATATTCATTTTTCATTCATCTGATACATGAACAATAAGATTCATGGTCGGCAATAGATTTAAATGTTACTTTATATTATTTTATTGTAATTGTATGGTTATTTTTATCCGGAGTATTTGCGCCTTTATACTTAATGTGTTATTTTGACATATGTTTGAAAGTGTGTTCGTGAGAAGTTTTCATTGTTAGGGGCATCATTGTAGACTTAGAGGACCGAGCTTGGGACCGATGCAAGCGGGATACTGACTGGAGCCAAGAAAAATATCGTATTTTGTATGGGACCTACTGGTCTTAGAGTTAGCCTATGGTAATACTGTACTACCAAGCATCTTATTAAACTTTTTATAAGCAAATATATAACTTTTTCATGCTTTTTCGCATCTCGCTCGTGTAACACGCATCCGGCTCCACTGCCAACGTCGAGCGGTTGTCCTCATCTCGGTTCTCTTGGCATATATCAACTACATCGGAACCACGAATAGATTTCTTGCAACATCTTCAAGGCCACCCGAGCGACGACGTCAGCGAGATGTGCCTCTGAGTCCACGTCTTTAAATTGTTGACTTCAAGCCTACCTGTCTCGATACCTGCTCCGTCCCAATTTTGGATATTATACCGCACTGAGTTTAAATGTGCCTATCGTTGGCGCCAAATCAAAATGATGAGACTTCCTTTCCACATTTCCTCAACAGTATCTCTCTTCATGTGAAACACCGGAAACAGATGTGGAATTCGCAGCCGCGGTGTGATTGTCGGTGCATACTTTGATCATGGCTGACTATCCAACGGAATCTGATTAATCATGTACGCGTGGCTGAAATCATCAGTGCTAGGTGACTTAAAAGAGACAGCGGCTGGAACTACCGTAACTTTTTTTCTCAATTTTGTAACCCACAAACCTGCAGAATCACCAGAAATAAGGTGGAAATGAAATGCCAGATGTGTTCACTGAAACTGTATATTGCGTAAAATGCGTACTCTTTAACATTATTAAAGAAAACACAACGCATGAGTTCCATGTCACAAAACAAACTCATTTCGGAAAGGTTGCACTACGAAACTCATACGGTTCCTATTAAGTAACCAATGTTCTGAATTAGATTATGACCAAAAATCACAGCATTTAGCATAAGAGTAATGTTATGAAATTCAAACCGTTTCCTTGTGGCTAATTTGACCTGTAAGGATATTTAATGAACTTTAATAAGTTTTTACATGAGTGTACCTGGGGCAGAGGTTGATTTTATGCATATTTGAGTAAATTTGTATGGGAAGAAATACTCCAAACATGGGGAAGTAAGTAATGTACCCCATAAGTGGGTATGTACACCCAGTACAATCACAAACCATTCCTAGACCCATTGCCCTATTGTTGACGACGTTTTCCGTTATTGTTACGACATTTTACTCTTAAGGCTCAGAACGCAGTGATAATAGAAGCGGAACGGCGACGGCGGCGGAAGAGCCTCAATCTGGCTTAACGTGCTTGGCGGATAAAAAACTGATTAGATCAAGTTGATTCCAGTTGGAAATATCGACGTCATTTTTGACAACTGTCAAACTTGCCGTATCCGTTCCATTTCTGTCCATATTACGTTTGGGCCTTTATACTTGACAACTATAAACTTACAATCTCCTTTATGGGTTCGTAACGAACATGACAGATGGTAAGGCCAAATCCAACAATATGCTGAAGGCGGTTAAGTTAGGTTATCATAAAAATAAGGCTATTTCACCAACAAAATTTTTGCTGTACTCTATGTCAAAAAAGTTGGTATGATTAGTTATCCAGACCGAGTGCAAACAATAAAAACCTTTTCAATGACAATGTGGCATACCTTAACAATATGTGTTAATGTAGAGAGATGTTTTGTGAAAATGAGAATCAACTATTCGATAACAATAAGATAATATGTGATGATATATCTTACACCCGTTCGCATTCACAATCTATATTACGTACACAGAAGAAAAAGTACCCATTTGAGCAGTTGCGTGTGAAGTCAATTTTAGGCATAGGTATGTTAACCGACCCGTTGGGTATAAATAACTTACTTTTGGGTAGAATTCGCTTAAAAGTTGGTTATTATACCCAACAGGTCGATTGCATACTATGTCCGATTGCTTCCCACACACTGTCGTAAATGGTACTTTTCTCTCCGTAAGTATCTTGATATCAGCGTTTATACATCTAGTTTCACTGGAGAAATAACTGCATGGCATTTGATATCAGATACTCGTATTACGTAATATAGTTCGTAGTGTGAACGGGGTGTTACCAACAATCAATATGCAACTAGCGATTTGAACTTGGTTCACTGTTGTAGAGCCCCTTGGTCTGAATTACACCTTGAAGCCAGCACCTTGTTATACATATTTGCGCCTTTGTTTTGATTTGCTGTGTTATTTCTGACAGAATATTTGAGAGTATGTTCATGTGAGTTCATTATTAGGGCGCGATTATTGAGCTTGGGACCGAGCTTGGGGCTGATGTTCTAGTACTGACTGAGCCAAGAAAAAAATCTTATTTGTATGGGACCTACTGGTCTTAGAGTTAGTCTATGGTGTTACATTCGAAGTATAGTTTTGACTATATAGCAAATGTTTTTCGTTATGCGGGCAATTTTCGCGATTATGGGAACTCTTCACACATATTTGGGTTACCTGAACTTAGCGTGTATCATCGAACATCCTTTGTGTTTAGATTCGTTTCAGTCATCTGGGCCTTTTCTGAACATTTCTGAGAGCAAACTGGTTTTTAAACAAGCTGTCATCGTTGGTCGCGTCAATCGGAGGAAAAACTAAGTGATGATCAATAGACCATTGCACGGAATGTATTAACCTCACTTTTTGACTGATTCAAGGAGCTTGTTTACAAGGTGTTAAATTTGAACCGTTCAAACAGAAATTTTGCTAATTGGCTTTTTGGATTCTGTACAATTAGTTTCGGAAATGATGTAATAAACTGGTGTCTGTTTTCAAGATGCTTTACTCAATCGTAATAAATTTGGGCTTAAAATCTCAAACCGATCTTACCGAAAATATTCTAAGTCCAAGTAAACAAGCTCCCTGAACTGTCAAAACTGCATTGATGATGCCATCGTGCAATGATCTATAAGTTGATAAAATTTACTGTTCAGAAGTGGTTCATATATAATTTTACGTACTGTCTACGTATAAAAATAATATGTCTCGTCAGAACAGTAAATTTTATCAACTTATAGATCGTTGCACGATGAAAAATCATCAATACGTTGTTTGATTCAGGGAGCTTGTTGCCGGACTTGAATCTTTTTCGGTAAGATGGGTTTGGTACAAGCTCAAATTATTACGACGAATAAATATCGGAAAACAGACACTAGTGCTGACACACATCATTTCCTGAAACTAATTATTACGAATCCGGAAAAACCAATGAAAAAATTTCCGTTTGAGCTGATTCAAATTCACAGCACCTTGTAAACAACCATTAGACTGTCGAAAAGTGGTTAACTGTTCGTCGCAATGTCTATTGATCATCGCGGATTTTCCTCTGATTGACGCGATGGCAATGACAGCTTTGTTTAAGCGCTGCTCAGGAAAATGAAGAGGTTCGAACATTCAGGCAATCTAAACACAGGTAACAAACAATGAAAGTTCCACATAATCGCAGTACCCTCACTGAGCATTTGCTATAGTCAAGGCTATAACTCAGTCAACAACACCATGAGACTTTGCTCTGAACCAGTAGATCTATACAAATGAATTTTTCTTGGCTCCGTCGGCCTGAACATCGGTCCCAATGTCGCCCTGATAATGAACTCGCATGAACACTCTCAATTCTGTCAAGTGGCCTGACAGAATCAAACAGAAGGCATCTTAACAGGACAGCAATGCTAAATTGAAGTTCAAATCGCTAGTTGCATATTGATTGTTGGTAACACCCCGTTCACACTACGAACTATATTACGTAATATAGAGTATCTTGATATCAAATGCCATGCAAGTTATTTCCAGTGAAAACTAGATGTATAAACGCTGATATCAAGATACTCTACACGGAAGAAAAAAAGTACCCATTTGAGCAGTTGCGTGTGGGAAGCCAATTTGGGACATAGGTATGTTAACCGACCCGTTGGGTATAAATGACTAACTTTTGGGCGAATTCTACCCAAAAGTAAGTTATTTATACCCAACGGGTCGGTTAACATACCTATGCCTAAAATTGGCTTCCCACACGCAACTGCTCAAATGGGTACTTTTTTTCTTCTGTGTACGTAATATAGATTGTAGTGCGAACGGGGTGTAAGATATATTATCACATATTATCTTATTGTTATCGAATAGTTGATTCTCATTTTCACAAAACATCCTCTACATTAACACATATTGTTAAGGTATGCCATATTGTCATTGAAAGGTTTTTTATTGTTTGCACTCGGTCTGGATAACCAACATACCAACTTTTTGACATAGAGTACAGCAAAAATTTTGTTGGTGAAAATTGCCTTATTTTTATGATAACCTAACTAAACCGCCTTCAGCATATTGTTATTTGGCCTTTTACCATCTGTCATGTTGTTAAAACCCATAAAGGAGATTGTAAGTTTATAGTTGTCAAGTATAAAGGCCCAAACGTAATATGGACAGAAATGGAACGGATACGGCAAGTTTGACAGTTGTCAAAAATGACGTCGATATTTCCAACTGGAATCAACTTGGATCTAATCAGTTTTTTATCCGTCAAGCACGTTAAGCCAGATTGGGCTCTTCCGCCGCCGTCGCCGTTCCGCTTCTATTATCACTGCGTTCGAGCCTTAAGGGTAAATGTCGTAACAATAACGGAAAACGTCGTCAACAATAAGGGAATGGGTCTAGGAATGGTTTGTGATTATGCGGGTGTACATACCCATTTATGGGTACATTACTACTTCCCCATATTTGAGTATTTCTTCCCATACAAATTTACTCAAATATGCATAAAATCAACTTTACCCATACACCTATGTAAAAAACTTATTAAAGTTCATTAAATATCCTTATGAAAATTAGCCACAAGGAAACGGTTTGAATTTCATAACATTACCTTATTAAATGCTGTGATTTTTGTCATAATCAATTCAAATGATTTACTTAATGTAACCGTATGAGTTTCGTTGTACAACCTTTTGAAATGAGTTTGTTTGTGACATGGAACTCATGCGTTGTTTTTTTCTTAATAATGTTAAAGAGTACGCATTTTATAATATATAGTTTTATTGAACACATCTGGCATTTCCATTCCACATATTTCTGGTATTCTGAGTTTGTGGTTATAAAATTGAGAAAAAAAAGTTACATTAGTTCCAGCCGTTGTCTCTTTTAGTCCATAGCCTTCGATGATTTCAACCACAAGCACAGATTAATCGATTCGTGAATGTCAGTCGCCAGTCAAAGTATAACGAAAATCACACCGCGGCTGCGAATTCTCATCTGTTTGGTATTTCACATGAAGAGAATACTGTTGAGGAAATGTGAAAGGAAGCTCATCATTTTGATTTGGTGCCAACGATAGGCACATTTAAACTCAGTGCGGTATAATATCCAATTGGGATAAGCAGGTATCGAGACAGGTAGACTTGAAGTCAACAATTTAAAGACGTGGATCAGAGGCATATCTGCTGACGTCGTCGCTCGGGTGGCCTTGAAGATGTTGCAGAATTTATTCGTGGTTCCGATGTAGTTGATATATGCCAAGAGAACCGAGATGAGGACACCGTTCGACGTGGCAGTGGAGCCGGATGTGTACACGAGCGAATGCGAAAAAGCATGAAAAGTTATATATTTGCTTATAAAAGTTTAATAAGATGTTTGGTAGTACAGTATTACCATAGGCTAACTCTAAGACCAGTAGGTCCCATACAAATACGATATTTTTCTTGGCTCAGTCAGTACTAGCACATCGGTCCCAAGCTCGGTCCCAAGCTCAATAATGCGCCCCTAACAATGAACTCTCACGAACACACTCTCAAATATTATGTCAAAATAACACAGCAAATCAAAACAAAGGCGCAAATATCTACAGCAAGGTGCTGGCTTCAAGGTGTACTTCGGACCAAGGGGCTCTACAACAGTGAACCAATTTCAAATCGCTAGTTGCATATTGATTGTTGGTATTACCACGGACTAATTACGGACATCGGACAGATGATTTATTCTTGACGCACCTGGTCAACATTTTCAGTGTATCAAGTTCCATATATACTAGAATATCATTATACGAGCAGTACTATGAAAAACAGCAACAAGTTCTTTTTTTTTTTCAACTTCGGCAATACTGTTTCATGTCAAAACAAAGTCAACCGTTTTGCGTTTTCTTAATTTCGGAAAAATTGGAATTGTACAGTCGGTGACGGGACGCTAGCTCTCCACAAACACTGTGAAGTTGTCAGATAATTCAATGTTGTTGGATTCAGCACAGAGAACAGACATCCAAACTAGAATATATTTCTCAAACAAACTTGTGTAAGGATTCAAATTAAAATACGTTAAAACACTGTTGCCATCTCTCGGGCTGTGGCCACTTGCGATTTTTAATCGAACATGGGTAAGATTCGTTGACCGTGTGGTGAAAGAACTGAGCTGCCAAAAAAAATTAGTTGATGAATAAGATTTCAAGCTGGTCAATGGGTGGCGATGCCAGATACTATAGATGGTGTGACCATACCACTTACAGCTGGGATTATACCCCGAATTGGCGGTTAGGCACTTCTTATGGTTGTTGTTTATGCGGGCTGGAACCTGCTGCGGCTTATCACAAGGGCATTCGACTCCTCAACAGCACCGTGAGTTTCAAAAATAGGACGTTTAAAAATGATCTAACTTACTCAACTATTCTAGTGGTGTTCAAGGCGGTTGATACGGTTTGATTCGTTTGGATCACTGGTATGTACCCTGTTGTGCCGGACAAATGCATACCCAAGTTCCACCGTTATTCAACATTCCCACGGCGAAGAAATCAGCAATTATTTGCAATCTATTACCATCAAAACGCTCAACGAATATCGTAGAGAGCATAGAGAACTGCTGAAACGAACTATCTTCTACTGGAATGGCTCAGGCGAGGGTCAACTGCATTACATGTTCGAACACGAAGTCAAATCGGTTGTGGAAAAACTGAACGAAGTGCATCGATCGGCTGGATTCGATCAGGACGCTTCGTTCACCTTTTTCGTAGTCAACAAACGCATTAACACTCGCTTCTTCTATAGTGGAAAACGTTGTCACTCTCCCGGAACGGTAAGTTCAAGCACTTCACTGCTAATGTTGGCTAAAACACAATTATTCCCTCGTTTAGAACGGATTTCTGTATCATCTCGCAATCGGATCGCCAAGGAACAGTTTCACCCACCGCGCACAACATCATCTACGACACGTCCGGTCTGAAGATCGATCACTTGAAGATGTTGACCTACAAGCAGTGCCATTTGTATTACAACTGATGCGGAACGACCGGAACTATAACGACGGCTAAAAATTTCAGATTGAAGTTGGAACTTGCTCAGTGATTGGTTGCCGAGCTCGGAGATAAGATATACTGTAGATTAAGCGTGCGGAAGAACAATTTCCGACAAGCGCAGAAGGTGGAGTGTGGTAAGAGTAAGGCCACGGAATCCAACATCTCCGGTCAATTACACCGAATGGGATGGCTTCACGAAGATAGCTTTTTTGGAAAAGAATAAGACTTTGACAGCGGCATTCAAACAGAAATCCGTTAAATAGGCAAAATTCAATGCACGGGGAAGAACCAAGACGTGCCGGAAAGATTCAACACGGAAGAAAAGTCGTAGAAACATTGGAGAAGATTGGCGGTAGCAAGCGTTCAAGAAAGATGGATGGTATGCGGAATTAATACACCTTAGTTAAAGTAGATTTCGTTTGATTGTATTTTTCTAAATTAATAATTCAATTGATATATCTCATGTATAATGTTGAACCACTTTGAAGAAGAATAATAAACTGTAGGTTGAGCGATTTTATTAGATGCAAACGGGTTTGTAAAATAATGTTGAGTATTATGTTTAACTCTAAGAAAATATTTGTTGTCAAAGCATTATCACTGTCTTTGTTACAAGATCCTCATCTTGTCATCATCATCCTTTAATTTGCTCAGCTCAGCGGAGAATCGAGCAGCTACACCGACTGGACTACGACATCGGCTTCGTGGGCTGTACAATGATGTTCGAATATCAGCAGAGCATCGTAGCACACAGAGGGCTATATTCTAAGCGAAAGCATGTATCGCTTTTTCGGAAATTGTTTGTGATGTTCTCACAAACGATGCTTCTTCAATCCAGTCGATATTTTCTTGCCAACCTTTGAACAGATACTGGAAATCGAACTTCACTTCGTCCAGATCGGTAACTGCTTAATTGAGTTTGAGTTGCTTTAGAGATGGTCATCGTCTTTTTGCCAATCCTCCACTGATTACCTGCTACTAATTTGCGTAACGCCATAAACAATATGGTCAAATCCAAAACGTTCCGTTGATGCTGTTGGAACACCCATTATTGTTTTTCTTCCGGAACGTAACCATCGGCTTAAATTTTTTCGCTTGACGCTTAGCAAGCTCTTCCGGAGTAGGGACACTTATTACGGATTCAAACACCTGCAACTAATATGCACCGTTAAATAATGGTATGTCATTTCATACTTGAAATCTAAATCATACCTTACACGGATAAAAAAAAATCATAACCAATGTAAATATATGAAAATCTAATAATTTTTCGCCATAACGATTTACACATATTGTCCATACGATAATATCATAAACTTTATGAGAAAGCTTCGATAAGAATTATTACAGAATTCATATAGTGTTAATGCAGTTAATCAGATATGTTTTATATGGTGTGTTATCAAAGGGCAAGCCAGCTTTCTAGTGAGTAACCTTTTTCTTCAAAGTTACTCAGAATTCATCAAATTTACACAGTCTATGATTTTCTTCTTCCCCCAAGATACAGAGTGGTGGGAATGCCAAAAACTGCATAGTTGACGAAAACGGAAAAAAAACAGACGTCACTCATATTTGATCCACAAAACTCACGTTTGCTCAGAATGCATCAGCTTCCATCAACTTGTGTAATTTATAACTCGATTTGAAGTATTCTGGCAGCACTGGCTTGAGTGTGACGGTTGAGGTGGTTGCGACGGTGGCAATCATAGCAACCAATGACAACAGAATGTTTACAGTCTGGGAAAATTCTGTTTTATCGTATCTTAAGAAGCTCTAATTTGAGGCGGAGTATTTGAAAGAGGAATTGGGCCAAGATTCCGGTAAGTAGGTTGTTTGATTTTTTTCATTCTTTTTCTTGTAGGAAGACGAAAAACAGATGGAATGTGTTGGATATCTGGACCGTTCTCTGGTTCCTCGCAGCGGCCAATAGCTCGAGGATGGTTGAAGGCTGGATGGGGCTGTGAATGGCACAATCAATCCCTTAGCAAGAAACAAGGGACACTTCTTTTAACTAAACAGTAACGCAGGACCGTACACTATAACGTACTACAAAAAACTAACTAAACCTAAGCTCAAATATACATATAAATTCCACACCCGAATTGCCTGTGGTAAATTTCATATCTGCACTCACGGTCATCTCATTCACCCGCTCAGCATCCGAACAGCCGTGCTTCTTATCACTATCCGATGGTTAGACTGTATCAATGATTGACGGATCGAGAAGGAGAGTGGTGATATTTCCTGTAGTCGATAGTCGAGCAATCAGTAGAACAAAACAAATACAAGAGCCAGGCAGACGGCTGCTTATGAGATCTGTTGGTGGGTCATTAAGGTGGTCCTCACAGACACTATGTGGAATATTGAAAACTCCAGTTTTGCGATTGGTCGATCTGACTTGGTTTCTTTTGGAGGTGATCCTTTCGGCAGTCGACAAATGCCCCATATTCCCATTGTATGGATTGATTGACTCAGCCCATTCGACATTGGCTTCAACTGTGGTAAGCAATGCTAATGCAGTGACGCATATTGGATTTGAGGGAACAGGATAAACATTGGATAGAGTCGTTTTGATGAAGATTGCGTATGTATGCGGACACGGATGCGGAATACAGAAGCGAACGATCTGTAGATGATATCGTTTTGAGTTGCATGCTTAAAGGGTACGACTAATTGATTTTCATAGGGGTAGTCGGCTTCAGTGAATAAAGGTGGCGCTGGAAATGAGCTGTGCGGGTTGGAGGACCAACACAAGTTGCATCAACTAAAACAACGTTTCATCTAATCAAAAACAACAACGTTTTGATTAAGCAATTTTACTGTCAAACCAAGCTTGATGAAGGGACTTGATGAAGGTACGACTAATTGATTTTCATAGGGGTAGTCGGCTTCAGGTAAATAAGGGGTGGCGCTGGAAATGAGCTGTGCATGGGTTGGAGGACCAACACAAGTTGCATCCAAGCTAAAACAACGTTTCATCTAATCAAAAACAACAACGTTTTGATTAAGCAATTTTACTGTCAAAACCAAGCTTTACAAAAGGTAGGAATGCTCAGTATCACAATATGAATCCAGTGAATAAGAGATGCTCATAATTGCTCAGAGTTACTCAGGATAGCTCAGTGTCTTGCCCCTAGTGTGTTATGGCATTCACCACGATGAGATAATAAAAATCATAAACTTGACACATACTTTCTATTTGGTAGGAAAAATGAGGTTAGGATAATTTTTCCAATATAATTATTTAAAAAATGCTACTCATTAATCAAAAAACAAATAACTTTCACAAAAGGTTGTATTTGGCTTCTACTCAACTTGTTACTGGGACATACTTGTCCGTAAATTCCAATACAATTCAATCGGATTTCATTTTTTTCTTCCTTCTCGACACACTTCTTTCGACCATGGACTTTGACATGAACCGGTCCTTCTCTAGTACAGCAGCGAAACATTAGCCGCCTTGAAACGGACTCAGGGAATATCGATGGCCTAACATTATGTGACCTAAACCGGCAATCAGGACCTCATCGTTTGCTTCGATGTAGGGGAATGAAGCCAGTGATTTTCTTGTCGTTCTCGATTAGCTGCATTCGGACGTATTGGTGGATGGTGGAGTTCGGCTGCTTGACTTCGATGCCGATCTTTTCTTCCTCGATCCCTCTGAATCGAACGGCTCCGGCGGTTGGATTAAACTTCCAGCACCCTTCTACAAGACCTTTCTTGTAGTCTACATCGGTTTTTCACTGATCCTGCGATGACGGATGCGCTTCCGAGTGGTCCGAGCGGTTCATATGAAACAACACGATCGGTTCCAAGCTCGGTCCCAAGCTTAATAATGCGCCCCTAATAATGAACTCACACGAACACACTCTCAAATATTCTGTCAAAATAACACAGCAAAACAAAACAAAGGCGCAAATATGTATAGCGAGGTGCTGGCTTCAAGGTGTAATTCGGACCAAGGGGTTCTACAACAGTGAACCAATTTCAAATCGCTAGTTGCATATTGATTGTTGGTAACATTTACCAACCAATATTTGTAAATAAAATCAGCTGACATAACAACTTACAAGTACACTAAAGCACACCTACGTAACATCGAATATAATCTAGTATACACGGCACTTTGATAGTACTAGAAGCCGGTTCTCTAGTACGATTGTGATCCATGATTTTTTTAAATTTTCTTCGGCACTACTACGTCCTTCTCTTTTGGGTCCATGGTAATATTGAACAAAACTCCGTAACCCTCATTACTTTTAAAGGTCGATACTGACCTTTTGTTTGCTGAACAAAATTCGAGGAAACGGTACATTTCGGGGAATCAGTGCATTCAGGTTTACGGTTGCCGGAAACGGTACATTCAGGAAAACTTCATTTCGGGAAAGTGTTTTGGTGGAACACGGTTTGTTTTCCATCTGTCAATTTTATGTGAAAATTAAGTCAGAATGTATTCAAAAAGATTATCTCACAATCATTTCGGACTTAATGGAAAATTAAGCGAGATCTCTCAAATAATATTAGACCTCATTCAGAAACCTGCCAATTTCAAGTTCGACCCTGGATCACTGAAAAAAGGCAACAAGAAAGAAACGTCAGATTCAGTCATCAGAAAAACCTTTCAGCAAAATTCAAGATTCGTCGTCGTCGTCAGTAGTAGTTCTTTAGTGCGGGTCCGTATAATGAAAAATTTACTGTGGATTTGCAGATAGAAGCAAGTAGTTTCCCGTAAAAGATTGAACAGTGCAGAACCGGGAACAAACCATCGTTATCAGTGAAGAAAACCAGTGAAAATCCAAAACCTCTTTTGTGGATTAGTTAGTGCTATCCGCTGGAGAAAGTGCAAAGAAGTAAGTGCGGGCAGCGAGAGGGCCTCAGGGCAGTGGGAAAAATTAAATCATACATATTCCACGACGGGTGATTACGGTTCGATTTTTCGTGTCTTATCGGTGTGGTTTTGTGCGGGGTTTGTTAGCCGAGGTGAGGAATGTTGCTTTCCAGGTATTACCGACGGTGCAGGTCATCGAGATTAAGTAGTGTTTGTTAATAAGGGGCGAGGGTTCTTGGTGCTTCTATTCGCGTTGCTTTGTGCAAGGACGTTCGTACGTAGGTGGAGGTGGTAGTGGTTCTTGCAATAGAGCAAAAAAGATTGTGTCATAAGGCCCACGGCCACGGGATTGGGTGGAAAGTGACACCAAGAGTGAATTTTTTTTTTCGCGTGTCATTGAAGTGTAATTAAGGCAGCTATGTGCCTGTCTTGGGAAGATTAGCCTGTTTGTATTCTGCAGAGCTTGACTAACTGGGAAGTGAATTCGCCCCCAGCTTCTGAGATTTTTTTCAGAGGCAGTACAAATAGAAGGGGGAAAGATTCATCGGGAAGAATTTGCTCATGTGGTGCAAGGATCGGTAATAGAAGTGAAGTGTTCAAAGTACTGTTTTGGCCGCGTTGCTAGTTTTAGCGTTGCAGGACAAAGATAAAGTGTCCTGTGTGAATTATGTGTGCGGTTTGTGAATAGTATTTAATTAATCCTTATCAAGCGTGAGTACTTGAAATCATATCTGAAGATTTGTAAATTTGTTTTGAATTATTTCGACAAGGTGATTCCGGGCATTTTCTACGAAGATTTTAAACGTAATCAATCGGAATCCCAGAGGCTTCTGTCGTTCTCTAAAAGGCATTTCAAATGTTTTACTGACGATGTCAGCAACTGTAATCGGGAAATATTGGGCGGCAATAATTTAAAAGCTCTGGTTGGAGTTCGCATTTGTAATTATGAAGCCATCTGTTCGTATCTGCAATTTTCAAGTTCTGTTGTCGCATTCTTCCGAATCCAATCGACATTTTTGCTGTTGCTCTCAAGCATATTATATTTCATATGTTGGCTCTTTGAACGCCATCGCCTTTGCAACCAGAGTGAACAAAAGTGAAGGCGGAGATGATATCATCATAAACAGCGACCGCAATTTCTTGCACCAAACAATTTAAGACACATTGATTCCCAGTCGCCAGCCCGACGTTTGCGAGCTTCGAGTGAAGTATAATCAATTCCCAGTAAACGATCGGATCATTTATTGCTCAGTCAGTCACATGGCACTGTTGTTGCTCAGATTAGTTCGTTCGTTTATGTGTGGGTGGATGGATGATGTTGTTGTGGCAGTTTGCAACTTTCTTACTCTCTGTTATCGGACTTCGACACTGCCTTGGTGCAATGGGCCTTGACCTTGTTGGATTTCCTGACGATCGGATGGTACTTCCTTCTGTTGATTCAGTGGAGAAACAGCGCCTAACCACACAAATTAGCAACATATTATAATGTTTGTGCTGTCAGCGAAGGATGCGCGTGAGGAAGGAGGAGACGCTCTCATCACGCGACTGGCAGGAAAAGTTCAGCCCTGTTGCAATGGGACGCTTTTGTGTGGTCAATTACCCTCGTTGTAGAGCGAACCAGGGAATAATGAATTATTGTTGATCCAATCCCTGGTGTGGCTGATAGCGTTAGTTAGAAATTGGAGGAAAAATGTTTCGTAATAGACGACCGATGGACTTTTGGTGTTATGAAACTGGCCTGGAAGAAGGCTAGATTAGATAATGCAGCTAGTTTCCGGAAGAGACTCCCCAAGGGATGCGACCTCAACTATATATAGTTATGTTCTAAGGTAACCAGACATGAATTAGTGCTTTAAAAGGAAATTTAACTCTACTGAAATATGGACTCAAGCAAATAGTGATCATTAAGGACATAATCTTCGCGTTGTGACTCATTTTTTGAAACTCCATTATGAATTACGTAAATTGATATTAAATTTGATTTGCTGTTCGTCGCCCCACCAAATATGTGCATAGAACCATCTCCAACCTTTCGTGCGGCCATTTAGGCTAGCACGATATTGTCACAAAGCTGTCGACACGCAGACTGCCTATGTCTACCGGCCAGTCTGTCTAGCGCTAGTCAGATAATGTAAATAGCTCACCAGTCATTTGACAGGCCCGAGCACTCCCAGCACTCTTCGCAAGTGAATTATTATAATTATTTTCGATCCTAAAAGTCGTCTCCCTGTCCCGTGTTGTCGGTCCGCGAAAGGTTGCAGCAGATGGGAAGTGATGCTAATTTATGAGCTTGAAATGAATAATACAATCGATCTTGTCGCCGGAAAATGCTAAGTGGAATGGGACAGCAATTTTGAAAAGACAAAGCCTCGATGTGTATAGCTTGTACGAAGGATGATGACCAGTCTGCCAAGAGACTCCATCACAAAACCAGTATTCTATTTTAGTATCTTTAAATTAAATTAAGGCGTTAAATTCATTGTTTGACACCTACTTGGAAGTTCGAGACTGTCGAAGCCGTTTTCCACCCTTCCCACGTATCAAAAATGCCTCTGAAGTAGAGTTGTTTTGCAGAAGATTTAGGTTTTAATCGACTATATGACGGTTGACGTTGGTTGGTCTCTTCGTAGAAGATTGCACCATGGTGACTTCAAGTTTAATTTCCTCGACAAAAAATAATAATGTTGATAGAAGAAGCGATAAGAGTATTGGTAATTCCAAAGTATTTTTTGCAAACTCATACTGCATTGAGCACGAGTATAATTGACCGCCCGATGCTGCTACTCCGTTACATCAGCTGTACTTACACAGAGAAAGATCAGATGATCAGCTTTTGACTAACATACATCCTCCATCCTGGTTCCAGTAGCGGCTAGTGTTGAAACATATCATCATTTGCAGAATTTCAAAGGCAACTCATCGACACCAATCCTATGGTCCTGAGTAAAATTGAATATTAGTGAAAAAGCAAGCTACCCAATCTTCTATTGACAAACTGTTAGCAATGAGGAGTTTGCATTCCCACACTCCTCATCCAGTCTGCTTCAATCGGGGTGGTACCTGCTATTTCCCAGTATTAAGCTGAGATCACACTTGTGATCGCCAAATATATTTGACCAAATATTGCTATGGCAAATATTTGGTTTGTATTTGTCATTGTCGTTCCAATTATTTGGCAATCTGTCAAATAGTGTGATGCCCTGCAGTATCGACTGCACTGTCGCTTAATTTTGAATTGCATCGTCCGTCTTTGCGGGATGAAAGTTTTGATGTAGTAAGTCTCAATATTGTGAAATTTTGTTTCCCAAAAATATCAATTTTCATACGATTGTGTATACACTTGCCGTGCGGTTTGCTGTTTGTGCTCTAGTTGCACTTTTCCGCCTATCGTATATAGTCTCGTTTATTGCACGGTAAATCTGAGAAACTCACTATATTATGCACATTTTGACACATGCACATGACTATATTATGCACATTTTCAAGATTATAGTTCATACGTCAAAACGTGACTGGTTTTTATACACGTACACGCAAAAAAAAGCTGCAGTAGAAACTACCATTTCGAGGGTTAAATTAAGCGCAATCACCAACCATTTTCAGCTGACTATAAATGCGTTTGATTTTACCATGCTCAAGCGATTAGATCAACCATGGTGGCGGTTGATATCTAATATGTAGGCTCATGTCGAACATACCGGCAAACGCGTGAGCGGTTTTACCATAAACGTAAGTAAATTTGACTGAAAATTTCGCGGTGTAGTTTTAAAGATAGGCGTAGTCGGGTAAAATGGTAGTTTTTACTACAAGATTTCTTTCTGTGTATGAAGAGTACTTTTTACGCCTTTTCAAGTATGTCAACAGCGACAGAAAAATGCGTGAAAAGTAGGCACCGCTCTGAGAAAAGACAATTAACTCAGCTCGTAACCTGATGCTGGGATGCCATTTTCAAATAAGCATTTAACGATAAGCGCAGTGTTTAAGTTCCGGAATTGTTTTGTTATATAAAAATTTAGGAACTATCCAATAAGTATATAAAAATTTAGAAATTATCCAAATATTTGAGAAATTGAGTAGGCAGTAATTACAATCTTTTACATTATATGAAACAAAACAGGTCTCCCATGCCCTGAGGTCGAATGCAGCTATTAGAATACATTTCTAGGGACGAATCATTAAGCTTGGGACCGAGCTTGGGACCGGTGTGTTGGTACTTACTAAGCCAAAAATATATCCATTTTCGTCTTGACTCAAAAATGCGTAAGTCAACTTCGTGCTTAACCTCTAGACAGGTTGTTGTTAATTTTTTTATTGTCAATTATACAAACGATGAATGCAATCGGTAAATGTTTTCTTTCACTTTCGAACTTGAATTACGGAATTGAGCCTGACTTCAGCGAAACTGGAGCAATATTTATTTCCCGAAATACGTAAAAGTACACATCTTCAGGTTATTAAAAGGAGTAGGTGATGCATGTGTTAGTTTTCAAAAGAAGTAAAAGTATTACTTTTACTTTCTAAAAGGAGGCAAAAAGTATGCACATTTTGAAGTTTATTCAGTTTACGCTAAAGAGAGTAAAAGTAATATACCCTTTGGCGTAGTCCCAGTTTCTCCAAAGAGCATACATTATAGTCATAAGAGCGTAAATAAAGATTACCGTGTGTGCCGAAATTTTTGTGGTGTTGCCAAATCCATCCATGGTGATTAAATCTCATGCTCGGCGCGCCACCTGTATATAAAATCGCAGAACTAGAACATTAGGCGATTAATATTATTTCATTTGCCTGTTGGAACTCTGCAGAACTAAGGTCGTTCCCAACGCCGAGTTTCATTTTGGTTGCAAACTGCTTGCCAGTTTTAAATTTTGGAACTGTCAAAAATAAAACAAAAACACGTTAATCACAATGCCATGTTTTAAAAATATTGGTCGCTCATAATTTCGCGTTAAAAAAATCACTCGCAAAACAATCCAAAAAACACTTTGACAGTCATCAGTCATAACAGCTGGCATAACTACAAATAAAACCAATTAAAAACAATGTTGCATCCGTGTTTCAAATCGCAGTGAAAATAGAACAGAGCTGTCGAGCAGTTGTAAATCCGTTGCAAAAAAAAAGTAGAACTCCAACACAGCATTGGGAATGACTAGTTTCAGTTCTAGTTTTAAACTAAAACAGCCAATACAAAGTAGAACAGCGGTGGGATCGGCCTAAGTTGTGTCAATTTTGCGATGTGTCATATATCCCTGAGCGCTATAGTTTTTCGAAACACAATGGTCTTGTTACCTGTTTTCAAGCGTGAGTGTTGAAAAGATCCAATTGAACAGTAAAATGTCGTGCGTGTGCCATTCATGGGCTGGTGACATCGGAGAAATCCCAATCGCATGTCAAGGATTTTGTAAGGCAATTTTTCATCCTCGTTGCTGTGGAGTGGTATCTGAAATGCTATACGCAGTGATGAGAAATCAGCAAGTTTTCTCGTTCTGTCCATCGTGCACAACGCTAATGAAGGATATGCGCTTCCGTAATACTACACGTGCTGTTTATGGGGCTGGTCAGGAACAAGCACTCAACTCCCATAGCGATTCCATGATGAAGTTGATCAACTCTAGCTCGTGTACTCCGAAATCATCCAAACGCGTTGGTATTGACCCGAGATTAACTAAAAGTCGGAGGCTGCTTAGCAAGGTTGTTTATTCAATCCCGAATAAGCAACCGCCATTGTTCCGACGTTAACCGAATACCACCACTAGCGATCAGCAGCTGCCACGGCTGCTCACGAACCTCGTCCAATGCCGCTAAGTCCTCCGGGACATCCCATCGTATAGTTTGTGGCGAGCTTAGTATGCACGGACTGCAAGTTTACTACCTGAATGTCGGCCGTATGAACTCTAGTCTAGTCCAATACTTTCTGGCTAGCTCGAATTGTTCGTACGACATAATCGTCCTTACTGAGACATAGCTCAATTATAACAGCTGCTTTTGGTTCGTTATTTTGGTGGGACCGAAGTGCCCTAAAGAGTTGAAAGGTTTCTGGTGGAGGCGTTTTGATCGCTGTACGTTACGGCCTAGAATCGTTGAAGATAAATCTTCGAAGTCGGCGGAGAAAGTTTGGATCTCGTTGAATCTCAAGGATCATACCCTGTATCTATGTGCCGTTTACTTTCCTCCTGACAGAGTTAGCCGACGATGATTTCATAAATGTGCACCTTCAGTCAGTTGAATAAATTTCTGGAAATGCCTCCTTTAGCGACAAAACCGTAAGGCCGTTCCCAACGCTGAGTTTCATGTTTCTTGCAAACTGCTTGCCAGTTTTAAATTTTGGAACTGTCAAAATTAAAACAAAAACACGTTAATCGCAATGCCATGTTTTAAAAATATTGGTCGATCTTAATTTCGCGTTAAAAAAATCACTTGCAAAACAAACTAAAAACCGCTAATTTGACAGTCATCAGTCATAACAGCTGCCACAACTACAAAGAAATCCAGTTTAAAACAATGTTGCATCCGTGTTTCAAATCGCGTTGAAAATAAAAAAGAGCTGTCGAGCAGTTGTAAATCTGTTGCAAAATATTGCTCGAAAAGTAGAACTGCAACACATCATTGAGGCCGTTCCCAACGCTGAGTTTCATGTTTGTTGCAAACTGCTTGCCAGTTTCAAATTTTCGAACTGTCAAAATTAAAACAAAAACACGTTAATCGCAATGCCATGTTTTAAAATTATTGGTCGATCTTAATTTCGCGTTAAAAAAATCACTTGCAAAACAAACTAAAAACCGCTTATTTGACAGTCATCAGACATAACAGCTGCCACAACTACAAAGAAACCCAGTTTAAAACAATGTTGTATCCGTGTTTCATATTGCGTTGAAAATAAAACAGAGCTGTCGAGCAGTTGTAAATCTGTTGCAAAAATTTGCTCGAAAAGTAGAACTGCAACACATCATTGGGAATGGCTTGTTTCAGTTCTAGTTGTAAACTAAAACAGCCCATACAAAGTAGAACAGCGTTGGGAACGGCCTGAGAATGGCTTGTTTCAGTTCTAGTTGTAAACTAAAACAGCCCATACAAAGTAGAACAGCGTTGGGAACGGCCTAATAATCGGGGATTTCAACCTCCCCGGTTTCAAATGGTGGCGTGGACCCGACAGCTTTCTTTATCATGAGCCTTCTCATTCGCGCATCCATGAAGGGTCAGTTTTGATGATTGATCATTATTCCGTTGCATCATTTCGTCAGATTAACGACATTATGAATGAAAATGGACGATCTCTTGACATTTGCTTAGTGAATGCCGACACTTCACCAAGTATCACGCTAGCCCCATCTGCACTAGTAAAACAGATGCCTTATCATCCGCCACTTCTTCTCAACCTCGTGCCTAGTGAACTGGTCAGACCAGCTATTGTCCCGCTATCCAGCTACCATGACTTCTGCAATGTAGATTACGAAAGAATTCTCGATGTGCTTAGCAGGATTAAATAGAATGAAACCATCGATATGAAAGATGTCGATAACGCAACTACCACGTTTTCCAACATTCTGAGTTACTTGATCGACAGACACGTTCCAAATAAAATCTCTCCAGCCTCGAAAAAAGTACCACGGCAGACACAGCATATCGAAGTTGCTTCGAATAACGTCCCTTTGTCTGACCAGATATCGTTGCTGCTGCAAACAAGTTGAAGACGTCATGCAACACTGGACCGGACGGTATTCCATCTGTGTTTCTAAAACATTGCATTGCTTCGTTGACTGTACAATTAGGCCACATCTATCGGTCATCATTGACGACCGGTAAGTCTCCAAAACTATGGAAGTAAGTTATGGGATTTAGAAGAAATACTGCTAACTACCGCAGAATTTTGAGCTTATGCGCAGCCTCTAAGCCGTTTGAACTGACCGGTTTGGCACCCGTATTTCTCCACGTGAAGCAATATATCAGCGACGATCAACATGGATGCATGCCGAAGCGTTCAACGACCACAAACCTACCAATCACTTCCTTCATCATGGATGGGATTTCAGCTGGTTCACAAACGGACGTTGTCTACATGGACCTATCTACTGCCTTCGACAGAATCAACCATGACATCGCTGTGGCAAAACTGGAAACGCTTGGCTTTGGCGCCTCCTTGGTTCACTGGTTCAAATCGTATCTTTGTAGCAGTACTCTCAAGATTAAAATTGGAGACGAGCTGCCCTCTTCGTTCCTCGCCTTGTCCGGTATTTCCCAAGGTAGTCATCTTGGATCGCTGATTTTTCACTCGTATTTCAACGATGTTGCTGAAATCTCATTGGCTAAGCTTTGCTGACGACCTTAAAATCTACGTTCCCGTGGATTTGCTACGAGACGCCTTACAGTCGCAAGAAGATTTAGAGACAGTACAAAGGTGGTGCGAGATGAACTGCATGCTCTTGAATCCGGGAAAGTGTCCTGTTGTTACTTTTTCTAGGAAGAAAATTCCTATTGCCTTCGGTTATTCCTTGGTTGGAACTCCCCTGCAAAGAGACAACCAAGTAAAGGACCTTGGTGTGATACTCGACGATAAACTCACGTACAAACGTCACATGTCCTACATCATAACAAAAGTTTCCCACCCAAAATCTCGGCTTCATTTTTCGTGTGGCTTTACTGTTCGTCAGTGAGGTGCAATGTGCTTCCCCGGTCTGGAATATTACTTAAGCTCTCGAGACTTCACTGAAGTTCTCTGCAATTCACTTTTCTCAGTTCTCAGAATTTCATTGAAGTTCTTTTCACTTCACTGTAATTCAACGAACATCCCTGATGCCCTTGGAGCTTCACTAAAGATGTTGGAACTTGCATGTTATTTTCGACACTTTCCTGACATTCTACTAACATTGCAGAAGTTCCAAGGAAGTCTCTTAAGTTCCGCCGACTTTTTTGAAGATGTTAACTCCTCTGAAGTTCCGTGAACTCCTCTAAAGTTCCGTGAGTTTCTCTGAAGTTGCAATGATTTCTCTGAAATAGTGTGAACTTTTCTGAAGTTTCGCGAACTTCACGGAAGTTTCGAGGACTTGTGAGGACTGTGAAGTATCGAAAATGGAAGTTCTCGGAAGTTTTCCAAACAAATCCTCTGAACTATGCTTAAGTTCTCGAAACTGTTCTGAAGTTCTTGAAACTTCTTTGAAGTTATCGAAACTGATCTAAACTGGTCGGATCTTCTCGAAAATTCACGAAACTTCTTTGAAGTTTTCGGAACTTTTCTGAAGTTTTCGGAACTTTTCTGAAGTTTTCGGAACTTCTCTGAATTTCTAGAGAGTTATCTGAAACTGTAGGAAGCTTCTCTCAGGTTCACGAGATTTCACTGCAGTTTCCGGGAATTCGCTGCAGTTTCCTAGGACTCGCTGCCGTTCATCGAGTTTCACTTAAATTCTCGAGACTTTCCTGATGTTCTTGGAACTTCACTGGAGATATTGGGACTTTCATGTAGTTCTCGGCGCTCTCATGTCATTCTATGGACTTTTCAGAAGTTTTTTGGGCTGCACTTAAATTTTTGGGACTTTTTTTTTAAGATTTCGGGACTTAGTTGAAGTTCTCCGAACTTGAAATTCACAAGATTTCTTTGAAGTGCTTCAGACTTTTTCAAAGTTTTCAAAACTTCTCTGAAGTTCACTGAATTTCCCTGAAATTATCGAGGCATCCCTGAATCCTTTTTGAAGATTATGTTGGCCTTGGAGAGTGGCTGATTTATAGGAATATATCTTTCCCTTCAGGTATCCCCACAAGAAAAAAGCTGCGGCCAAATCTGGTGAACGGCAATAAATCCACTGTAAGACGAAGATTGAGATATTAACGCTCAAACGCTGACTACTGGTGACGGTCGCAATCCGATTTTTTAAATTGTACCCCAGTATAGCGAACAAAAACGTACTCCTAGGTAAAAAAAAACGTCAGATCTGTTGCTGTTTGTCGCGGAATTTTTGACAGCAATCGGCTGCTATCGTCGCTGACCGAAGGGGTTCCCGTGGGAAGGAGATTGGAAAGATTAAAATAATACTGAAATCTTCAAGTTTATCGTAAAAGCCTAAAAATACGAATGTTCAATGGCAAGTATGTAGATACTGTTGATAAGATCGTTCCTACTATCTTGTGCAATTTAAGCAGCTCCTAGCTTGTCTGTGTTAATTATGATTTTATAAATCTTTTATAAAGGTTATCTTTCATCATTAAAGCTATAAATTCACGTCAGTTTATTACTATTAGTAATTATGTCACCATAGCATGTTGTTTATCGTTCGATGTAGTGCGTCCGCAAGTTCGGAATGAACTGTACAAAATAATAATAACAATAACAATAAAAAAAGGTAATTTGTTTCGGTGTATAGATAACTTTACCATATAAATATTATGATAGTGAGTTACAGAACAGAAAGTCAAATTGCTCTAACTTTTGATCCGTGGGGTAAAATTAATTGATGTTTTGTGTAGACATGGTTTAATGTGTATTATTGTATTGTATAAGGTTTGCAAAATGGCTACGAAAGAACAGTAAAAGGGTTCGTAAAACGTCTGACTGTTGATTGGAAGCGAAGATCCGGTAAAAAAAAGCCGTCAGGTCAACGAGGACGATCACAAACGCGTAGTTGGGGCCTTTAAACGGAAACCGAATGCCTCCGTTCGAGATGTGGCTAAAAAGTTGCATGTGAGCAAGCCTTTCGAGCAAAATACCAAAACTCGAGCTTGACTACGTACGTTTAAGGTTCAGAAGTTCCCAGAAATCACTCGGATTTTGGATTACAGGATTGGGTAGCAGCTGGGTTCGTTTTGGTTTACGGTAAGCTGTCAAGTGAAATATTTGAAAATTAGTACCGATTTCCGATTTGAACCCATTTAAACCAACAGTAAGGATGCTATTGGGGCCACTCACAGTGTGGGATAGTGGTATTTTATTAGGCCATCTCTATGAAAAGATACTAAGAGTTATTGTTGCGGGCTGTTGATTGTTGATTATATCGATGTGTTGGACACTATTGGTTGAAATGAGCGTTGAATGAGAATACTGAGAACATTCCGCTGTTCTAGCCCCTTAACTTGTAAGGTTAATGGTCTATACTGTTACTGTCACCCTCTTTTGCTAGTGAGTAATGTTTGAAGGTTAGTTATTGGTTTTATCTATAAACAAATCATCTAAAAGCTTATTTCTATTTATCTCTTCCACTCAGCCACTCCCAATGTATACCTTAATTATGTCACGCAGTAAGGGGATAGGGGGGCTTTGGCAAAACGTGGCGATCCATACAAAACAATTTAAGGTCCATACAAAAAAACGTGACAAGGTGGACATGCGTGACATAATTAATGGACGTTCCCTTAAAAAAAAAGATAACTGACGCTTTTTGAAATCTAAGATCCACGCCATGGGTGTTAAAAAGTTGTGTTCAATATCCTACAATTTTGGTTTGGTTGCAGATGCAGTAGATGCAAAGATGTCAAAAATCGATGTCCGACGCCATTTTGATTTTAAAGTAGTGAGAAATTTACTAAATACCTTAAAATATGAGTATTTTCGAAACGGAAAACAGTTTCTCCATTCAATATGGCCGCCATTGGTTTGCGATAATTGTGCCTAAGGGCTTACAAAATCAGCCTATTCGGAGAAGAGAGATGTAAAGATATAAAGATGTAAACATTAGATACTGGACTTCAGCTCCAACCCCTACCCGAATTCCATCTCTAACATCAACTCCAACTCCAAGTTCAACCTTCACTCTACATACAACTCCCACTCCAAATACCACTACAACTTTAATTCCAACAACATATTTAATTCCAACTCCAACTCCTATTCCAATTATAATTTAAAAACAATTCCAGTTCCAAAATTCAAATCCTAATCCATATCCAAATTCAAATTCCAGCTCCAATTCTATGCAAGTCTGAGTGAAAATGCTAATATATATCCATATCCATACCTAAACCCAAATTAGAATCTAAATTCCAACTTTAACCCCAACTCCAATTTCCACTCCAACTCCAACACCCATTTCAAATATACTCCAACTAAAGGGTGTCCACGATGAAATTGCCACACACAAAATTGATTCGCCAAATTCGAGTTTTCATCCGATTGCCATCAAATTTTCAGGGATTGAGAAATAACTATTAAACTTCATTTTACCATTTTACTCGTATTTTATTTACAGTCCATACGCAAATGCCCGCACCTTGGCCTTAACCCCGGCCATAAGATTCTGCACAACCTGTGAATCAACCGTTTTTTGCATGTAAACCCATACTTTCTTCAGTTCCTCGACTGTCTTCACTACCTTAGGTCGTTTCAGAAGGTGCTGCTTCATAATCGCCCAGTACTTCTCGATGGGGCGGAGCTCCGGAGTGTTGGGATGGTTGAACATTTTCGGCTCGAAATTGACCTTATTGTCCGCATACCACTTCAGCACGTCCTTGGAGTAGTGGCATGAGGCCAAATCCGGCCAGAAGATTGTTGGGACGTTGTGGGCCTTCAGGAGAGGAAGCAGCCGCTTCTGGAGGCACTCTTTAAGTTACACCTGTCCGTTCATCGTGTCCTGGGTCACGAAAGGTGCACTCCGCTTCCCGCACGTGCAAATGGCTTGCCAAACCAGGAATTTCTTCGGAAATTTGGACATCTTCTGAGTGCGGACATGCTCCGGAACGCTGAACTTATCCATGGCCGTGAAAAACAGGTTGCCGGGGATCTGTTTGAAGTCGGCCTTCACATATGTTTCGTCGTCCATGATGCAGCATTCAACTTTCGTCAGCATGTTGAGGTACAACTTCCTGGCACGGGTTTTGGCGGACTTGTTCTGCTTCTCGTCGCGATTAGGGGCCTTTGTACCTTGAACGTTCGAAGCCCAGCCTGTAGTTTTGGCCTTCTGGACAAAACTTCAGCAGGTGCAGCTTCTTAGCCACATCCCGAACGGAGGCGTTCGGATTTCGGTTGAAGGCCCCAACTACGCGGTTGTGATTTTTGGTGTTGTACGGAATACTTTTTCCTTGACTTCTGGGCTTCCGATCGGTGGTCAACCGTTCCTCGAACCGCTTAATCACTCGCGACACCGTGGAATTCGCGATTCCCAACGTTTTAGCGATGGAACGATGCGAGAGATCCTTGTTCTCGTGATGAATGCGCAAGATTTTATTACGCACGAGCTGTTCTTTCGACTCCATTTCCGCGAGTTTTGATCACAGGACTTTAAAATTTGCAGGATGTAAATAATGCACTATGAACGTAAATAATGCACTATGAATCCACCCAAATTTTCATTAAATTCTACCCAACGGTTAAAAAGTTAGAGCAATTTCATAGTGTGGCAATTTCATCGTGGACACCCTTTACAGCTATAGAAAATTTCGAAAATATTCGACAAAAGCTGCTAAATCGGTTGCAGAGAAGTTTGCATAGACCCTTATGGCTGGAGTAAACTCAAACGTTCGTTATTTCTTCATGCAGCCTAATTAAGTAACTGTAATTGTTTTAAGATGACTTATAAAATTCATCTGGATTGAACTAACAGCAAATTTGTTGAATTCCAAATTTAATCTGTCCAGATGTTGTCGAGAACAAGCCACATATGTGATTTTAATACTGAATAAACTTTACTTGTTGTTGACCTTCCAAAGCAATAAGGCGATCGATAGGCAATCAGTAGTGAACCACCTGGTACCTGGTATAGCAAGATGCTTAGAGGCAGACCGGAAGATTCGATGAGTAAATCATCTGCAAGACAATTAATCAATTAATTCCGTCAGGTATGTCATTTAAAAAAAATAGAATTTCAAAAAATATAAACAAATTAAAAATGATAGTCGGGAAGGTTAAATGGCACACAATGATTCAATTCAGTTGCTATGTCGTTTGATTCGTTACAAGTCATACCGTATTATAATGTTTACCTGTATGAAACCTCAGTGTCCAGAAAACAACTACTTGAAGTCGCCGGTCGGTCGCAGTTCGCTTCCATAATAGCGTGCACTAAACGATGATTTGCTAATTTGCCACACTTCTGTAAGAACCGCCGCATACCGCGAATTACACTGTAGCGATCGCGTGCCCGCGTTGCACTGAGTAATGAATGTACGCTTTTATTGTGTTATTTTCCATCTCGTTCACTTGAGTAAATATTTGAAGAAAAAATTCACTGCAATCCCAGGTTCGGTTCAATGGAAGATTTTCGAGTCATACCAGATGGGTAAAGTTGACAAGATTCTTCGTGGCTTCTTCTTTGTGTCATCGTAGCTCCATGATTTCACAACTGTTTTATAACTCAGTTAACAGAAAAATTAATTTGTGGTAGACAAAAAAAAGCAGCAGCAGCACCTTCGGTCGTCTATGCTTCGAGTTATTCGTTTGGCATCATAATCATCATCGTCGCAGTTTGATAGTTTCGAAAAAAGCTTCCAGCTTCCAAGCATATAGCTTGTGATGATGGGGTCAGAGGACCAAAACGGGCCAAGATGTGTCAAAGTTTGTAAGAGCAAATTTCCATCAAGATATGCATTAGAAACTGTTTCAACAAATGTGTGGAAAATGAAATTTGAGATTTAAATTCATAATATTTCAAAAACTCACGATGGCCCATATCGCCCCGATTCGTCTTCTTGCCCTTACCCGCCCGGTATGAATGATGGGTTGAGGTGTCGATAAAAGTCAGAGACAAACAGTTCGAGAAAAAAAAATTGAGTCATTGGATCGTGCGGAAAGCAATTATCGCAAAAGCGTGAAACGATAATGCAACTCAGCATCGATGGCAGTGAGGGACGTTCTGCCGGGTTGTCTATGTTTGCGTTTAGCTTCTACATTGTGGTGATTGATGTGTGGATGAAAGGTGGTTGTCTAATGGCTGTTTGTTTACATACAGTTGTGTACTTTCAAGAACTATTTATATTTTTCTTGCTCTAGCAGATATGTGCGCCATGTGGTGTGATAACATGTTATCAGTATGCACATAATTCGAATTTTAATCAATACTTTTCCGACCTAATTTTGTTCTGTTTTCTCTTTCTTTCCCACGCAGGAAGCACACTGTAAAATGTAAATAGCACCTCCCGAAAACAACCGTCAACAATCACGGAAACCAACCACGGTGACGACGTACACATTTATGTTGCATTCCCGAGACCAGCCATATCAAATTAGAGCGGAACAGTGCTGAAAGATCTCTTCCATATTCCACAAAGTGAATGCAATCATCGTATCCGTCGGATGATTTGAGTTCCGGCGTGCTGGTCGTTGCAAGGAGAGTTCGGAAGAATGGCCGAGGCAATCATCACCGATTGGATCTCGGACTACAATTCGCTGCAGGAATCCGAACTGCGGACCTTTGTTGCCACGCATGAAAACGATTTCGAAATCTCCAAAGCCCTCTACACCATCCTGAACGAACGTGCCAAGTATAAAGATGTAAGTATCGTCAAAGTTAATTATGTTAATTGAATCGGTATATTTTTCATATCGTGTATATTCTGCCTCGACAGCTCATCTACCCAGTTTGCAATCAGCTTTGCAATTTCTATCGTTCGAACGAAATCGAGCTCAGGCGGTTCACGCTGCAGTTTGTGCCGATACTGATCTATCTGTATCTGAACTCGGTAGCCTTGGGCGACAAGAAGGGCTGCCGGTCGATCGAAACGCTCCTGATTTGCATCTACAACATCGAAGTCAGCTCGGACGATGGCAATCCGAAGGTGGTCTCGTTCCGGATGCCGGTACTGGCCCAGGCGTCCATCTACCATGAGGTAAGGAAGGGTTGCGATTGTCAAATCAGTTTGATGTGTTGAAATTTGAAAAAATATTCAAAATTCAAAACGATTCCGAATGAGGTTTGCACGGCTTTGATTAAAGTTCACATGGATGTGAACTTTAACCTCTGGAGGAGGTTCAGATAATATTTGTTGAGCAATTTCGAAGAAGGTTTTATAAGTGTTTTTATTTGTTTATTTGTGTATTTAAACTATGACTTCAACAGACCAAGTTCAGGTCCTAATGACATTGGTTTAAAAAAGAGAACATTACATAGAAAAACGATTACACAATATCTTAGTCGAGTCGTGAAAAAATATATATACATTAAAACTATTAACTCATATTAACTCCGTCCGTCAATGGCTCCAAAAACGGTGGAAAAGCTCCGACTAAGTAAATTCCGCGTCAGATGGAAGTCAAAAACTGACGCCACCCAATCGAACATTCGCTGCAACCCGTGGATAGCGCTACTCAACCCATAGTTGACTGACAAGACTGCTCTGCTAATCCTAAATAGACAATACCTCATCAATACTACGATAGTCAGCTCTACGGAAGTCATATGATACAGTAACAGGAGTGTCAGCGAAGTCTCGAGCAAGAAAATCCTCCACGGTAATTATAAGTGAAGGGTGACGAAGAACATCCTTAACTAGTGGCACGGGGGCCGAAGAGATGACAGGAGCGGTAGCTCGGCTGCTCACAAAATAGAGATCTAGAGAAAGATTGTTTTCATTCACCACGTTCTCAACTTGGGATAGAGTTGCGGTACTGTAGCTGTCCAGAAGCTGAATTGACCATGCGTGAGAAGAAAAGCGCTCATGGTCGGGATGGAGGAAGTCGCTGTCAGTTGGAGTGTATGCAATGTCCGCTAGGTTGAAGTCTCTCGAAACAATGACTTCATCATTGAGGGTAGCCCTATTTGAAGCGGCCAAGACAGATTGACAATGTGCATCAATTAATTCCAAGTCTCGCGTTCGATGCGGAGGAATGTACACAGCACAGAGTAATAGTTGACGGCCTCCAAGCTGCATTGCTATCCAGACTTGTTCCGCGGAAATCCAAGAATTGGCTTCAATTATACTTGATTTCTGGAACTAACTGTAACGAGAACGCAACCGCCGGTCGATTTCCTGGTAAAGTTTATGTTTCGATCGCAGCGGAATACTTCGTAACCATCTTCAAAAATATAACTTGAAACAGTCCGAAAATCTAACCATAACTCAGTCAAGACTATAATGTCATAGAAATGATCCATCATCGCTAACCGATAATGATCCATGAGGCCGTTCTTCCAGCAACATTCTGGATCTGGTAGTATGTTCCATAAGAAAATGCGAAAGCTTTCAATACTTATTTTTGGGAAGCTTTAAACATTATTTTTACTGTTTTAATGCGTGTGTGTAATCATCTGACTGTTTACTCTGAGACGATGTAAACAAAACAGTGGTTCGCGAGTGACAAAGTTGAGAAAAATGTACACAAATGAGGTTGTGACTAGTTTGCTGCTCGCCCAAAAGCCCGTAAAACAAATTGCAACGAATGTGGGATGCCATCTGGCTACCGTTTACTGTATCCAACGTTCACTCATTGATGGACCACGTCAACTGAAGCCCAAGTAGCACACTACGGTCATAATTTGTTGTTGTTACTCGATTATGACTTAGCAAGTCATATTTATGTTATCTCAACCGAATTGCGACATGTGTGCTACTTGGGCTTCAGTTGACGTGGTCCATCAATGAGTGAACGTTGGATACAGTAAACGGTAGCCAGATGGCATCCCACATTCGTTGCAATTTTGTTTTACGGGCTTTTGGGCGAGCAGCAAACTAGTCACAGCTTCGATTTGTGTGATTTTTCTCAACTGTCGCTCGCGAACCGCTGTTTTGTTACATCGTCTCAAGTAAACAATCGAGATGATACGCATTAAACAATTGAAATAATGTTTAAAGCTTCCCAAAAATAAGTATTGAAAGCTTTCTTGACACTGCTATGGAACACTGCAGATCAGAATGTTGCTGAAGGCTGGCCTCATGAATCATTATCGATTGAAATGAATCATTCTATATTATAGTCTTGACTGAGTATAGTTAGATTTTCGGGCCTGACTCAAGTTATATTTTGAAGATGGTACAGTATTCCGCTGCGATGAGCACGCCAAACTTTACCGGGAAATCGACCGGCGGTGCGTTCTCGTTACAGTTAGTTCAGAATCGAAGCCAATTCTTGGACGGAATCTGGATAGCAATGCAGCAGAGGAGCCGTCAGCCTGTACTCTGTGCTGTCTTCCTCCGCATCGAACGCGGAACTAGGTGATGCACGTATCAATCTGTGTAGCCTATCAATAAATTTACCCACGATGATGAAGTCATTATTTCGAGAAGACTCAACCTAGCGGGCATTCGCTACACTCCAGAAGCTGACAGCGGCACTCTCCATCTGACCATGAGCGCTTTCTTCTCGCGCATGATCAATTCAGCTTCTGGACAGCTACTATCCCCAGGGTGGAACGTAATTCTAGATCTCCTATTTTGTGAAGGCAGCCGACTACCGCTCCTGTCATCTCTTCGGCTGATAGTCGTGTTCTTCTGCCTTCGCCTGCCGTGGAGATTTTCTTATGAACAGCGTACCTCCTATTTACTGTATCATGACTGACAATAAACCTAATGATGATAGTGTGTCTATTTAGGATTAGCCAGTAGCTATCCACAGGTTGCAACGATATTCGATTAGTGGCATCAGTTGACGACATGATTTACTTAGTCGGGCTTTCCGTTTTAGACCGTTGGAGAATTAATATGAAGTTAATGGTACAATAACAACATATATCTGCGACTCGACTAAGATATTGTGTAATCATTTTCTATGTAATGTTGCACAAGCCAAGTTGAGACAATTCTGTGAAGTCATAGTTTAAATGCAAATAAATGGAAATAAAACATAAAACCTTCTTCGAAATTGCTCAACAAATACAGATCCAGAAGGTTAAAGTTCACATCCGTAATGAACAATCAAGCCGTGCAAACCTCATTCGGAATCGTTGGAATTTTGAATATTTTTAGTTCAACGCATCAAACTGACAATCATGTATCCCCTGAACGCTGGCATCGGGAACGAGACCACCTTCGGATTGCCAATCGTCAATTTATTTCGATGTAGATACCAAATCAGGAAGCGGTCAGCAGCCAGCCCAAGGCTACCGGGTGTGCAGGCATCAGTATCGACAGAGCAGCGTGAGCATACAGGCTTCGATTTCATTCAGTGACGAGAATTAGGAAAGCTGATTGCAAACAAGTGAATGAGCTGTCAGGCTGGAATCATATGAAAATATACCGATTCAATTAACATGTGACGACTCTTGTCTTTATACTTAACGTTCGTTCAGAGATAATTGTAGAAAGACTGGAGACACAAAGTCGGTACGCATGCGTAACGGCAGTCACGGATTCAGATTTCCTGCAATGAGTATAGTCGAGATCAATCGTATTTAACACTCGGCCGATGCTTCCAGACTCTCGACCGAATATCGGAATGACTCGGTCTGCATTCCTTTGTGGAATATGGAAAGTCTTTTCAGCGCTGTTCACTCTAATTTGTATAGCTGTCTCGGAATGCAACATAAATGTACGTCACCGTGGTGAACTCCGTGATTGACCGACATTTCGGGAAGTGCTATTTACATTTTGCAATTATTAGCTTCCTGCGTGAAAGAAGAGAAGGCAAGACAAAATTAGGTCAGAGAAATTGATTAAAATTCGAAGTGTAATACGTACTGATGGCAATGTATCACGCCGTAACATCCATATCTGCCGTGGAAAATATAAATAGTTGTAGTACGCAACAATATGAAGCAGACGGCCATTAGACAGCCGCGCTTTCATCCGCATCAATCACCGCAATCTCAAATCGCCATCGATGCTGAGTGCATTAATCGTTCGCACTGCGATATTGCTGTGATGTCGTCTGGTGCACTGCTCGAGCTGTTTGTCTCTGACTTATCGTACCTCAGCCATCATTCATGCCGGGCCGAAATGAGCAGAGAAGACGGGTATCGAGGCGATAGGCCATCGTGAAGTTTTGATATTATAATTTAAATCAAAGATTTCATTTTCACACATTCGACAGTTTCTAATTGATGGAAATTTTAATAACTCTTGTACGTTTTGTCCTCTGACCCCATCATCTGAAATATATGCTGGAAGCTGAAGCATGAAGAACTATCAAACTGCGACGATATTATGATGAGCAGATGGCCTCGAGCATAGACGACCGAAGTACTGCTCTACCCTGTAATTTTCTGTTATAAAACAGTTGTCATGGAGCTACATTATTTAAAAATACAGAGAATCTTAACTACCCAATCTAATTATGACTCGAAATCTTCCATTAGACCAGACCTGGGATTGCAGTGAACCGCACAACCAAATATTTCTCCAGATGAACGAGATGGAGAGAAATAACGCAGTAAAGCATGCATTCATTACTCAGTGGCCTTGAGCGCAATCCCTCCCAATTGCTAATTCATGATATGCGGCGATGTGGCAGAGTGAAGCAGATCATCGTTTGAGATCCAGCTGATAATTGCGACCATGACTCAATGGTGTTTCTGTTATGAGTCATACAGGTAAAACGATATAACCAACGGTATGACTATGACAGATCAACGACATGGCAACTGAATTAGTGTGCCATTTAACCTTCCCGGCTATCATTTTGAATTTGTTGCTATTTTGAAATTCTATTTTTAGATAGCATACCTGACGGAATATTGATTGGTGTCTTTGCGAATGATTTACTCATCGAGAAATCTTCCACGTGCCTCTAAACATCTTGTATACCAGGTACCGAATGATTCACTACTGACGCACTATCGATAAACTATTACTTTGGAGTAGTAAAATTTATTCGATATTGGAAATCACATATATATTCTCGACATCTGGACAGATTAAATTTGGGTGCGAAATTTGCTGTTGATTCGTCAGATATTTTATAAGTCATCTTTATAACAATTACGGTTGTAGTGTACGTGAAGAAGTGGCAGACGTTTGAGTTCTCGGCCATGAGATACTATGCAGGCACCAAACGCAACCAGCGGCTTTTGTCGAGATATTTTCGAAGAATTTTCTATGAGTGTCCACGATAGGTACGCATATAGAATTGCTCTAACTTTTTAGCCGTTGGAATTGCGATTTGTAGAAAATTTGGGTGGATTCATAGTGCATTATTGCATTATTTACATCCTGCAAACAAAGGTCTGTGATCAAACTCGCCAGAATGGGAATCAGCGTCAACAAATCTTATGATATCACGTGGATCTCGCATCATTCCATCCTTCAAAACGTTAGAATCGATTCTGATAATCTTGATGACCAGCCACCGGAAATGAAGTCAGGAAAGTATTCCATTGCAACGCAAAATCCTGGCCGTAGTGCCTTCAGCCGAATCGAACGCCTCCCGTTCGGGATGGCTAAACTGCGCCTAAACCGAGTTTTGTCAGAGGTAAGACTAAGTACGGAATCGAACTCAGGTAAGGCCTAATCATGAAGAACAAGTCACAGGCCGATAGCCCTGCCTCAACTGCTGACGAGAAAGTTAATCTGCATCATGAACGACGAAACATATGTGGGCCGACTTCAAATAGGTCTACGTATTTTCACGCGACATGGATAAATTCAGCGTTCCGGAGCACCTGTCCGCGCTCGGAAGTATCCAGAATTTCGAAGAATTCGCAGTTTGTGAAGCCATTTGCACGTGCGCGGTACCTTTCGTAGACCCGGAACTGGTTGGAATGTAACGAGTACTCAGAGCGGCTGCGCCTCTGGTACAGCAATCCCAATAATCTTCTGGCCAGATTGGCCTCATGCCACTGCCCAGGACGTGGCTGAAGTGGTATGCGGACGATAAATACCGGTAATGTTCGAAGCCATTGCTCGGCTCCGCTAAATCGAAGAGGTACTGGGCGATTAACGCCAATACCTGAGCGACCTAGATGAAGGCGATCGGCGGAACTGAAGAGAGCAAATGGAGTTTACATGCCCGAAAACAGTTGTCGCAGAATCTTATGTGATTAGACAGATACGTATTTAATGGAACTGTAAATGGAAATACTGAGTAAAGATAGTGAGTTTAATGTGATTTCTCAATCCTAATTTGTTAATGTCGGATGAAGGCTCGAGTTTAACTGATCTTGTGTGTGTGACTGTCGTGGACGCCCTTTGGACAGATTATATTTGAGATGGGTGTTGGGATTTAGATGAAGTGGAGTTGAAGTTAAAGTTGGGATTTATACAATTTGGGATTCTAGATAATGGATATGGATATATGTGGCGATTTTCACTCAGTTATAGAATTAGATGCAATTCGATTTGAATAGTTGATTTGAATTTTGGGACTGTTGTTAAATTGATTGGTGGAATTAAGTATGTTGTTGGAATTAAAGTTAGTAGTGAAATTTGGAGTGGAGTTGTAATGTAGAGTGAAGGTTGAACTTGGAGTTGGAGTTGATGTTAGAGATGGAATTCAGGTAAGTTGGGCTGAAGTCAGTATCTAATGTGCAATCTTTTATATGTCTTCATCTCTCTTCGAATGGAGCTGATTTTAATAAGCCCTTGGAGCAATTATCACTAGTAATGTGACCATGACAGATGGAGAGCTATTTTCCGTCTCATGTTGCAGAGTCCTCAGTAAATTTCTCGCGCGTGGCGTCGGACGTCGATTTGACGTCTTTTGCATCTACTTCATCTGTGACAAACCAAAATTGTGGGATATTGAACATGGCTTTTTAACACCCATGGCGTGGATGTAGATTTCAAAAAGCGTCAGTTATCTTTTTTAAGGGGTGACATCCTTAATTATGTCACGCATGTCCACCTTGTCACGTTTTTTTTGTGGACCTTAAATTGTTTTGTATGGATCGCCACGTTTGCCAAAGCCCCCTATCCCCTTGCTGCGTGACATAATTAAGGTATACATTGGAGTGGCTGAGTGGAAGAGATAAATAGGAAATAAGCTTTTGGATGATTTGTTTATAGATAAAACCAATAACTAACCTTCAAACATTACTCCTTAGCAAAAAGAGGGTGACGGTGGCAGTATAGACCATTGGCCTTGCAAGTTAAGGGGCTAGAATTGCGGGATGTTGTCAGTTATTCTCATTGAACGCTCATTTTCAACCAATAGTGTCAACATCGATGTAATCGGCAATCAACAGCCCGCAGCAATAACTCTTAGTATCTTTTCGTAGAGATGTCCTAATGAAATGCCGCTATCCCACGCTTGAGTGGCCCCAATAGCTTTCTTACTGTTGGTTTTAAATGGGTTTAGATCGGAAATCGGTACTTATTTTTCAAATATTTCACTTGACAGCTTACCGTAAGCCAAGACGGGCCAGCTGCACTAATCCTGTAATCCAAAGTCGGAGTGATTTCTGGGAACTTCCTGGACCTTAAACGTGCGTAGTCGAGCTCGAGTTTTGTTATTTTGCTCCGAATAAGCTTGCTCACATGCAACTTTTTGCGCGGTCGAACAGGCATTCGGTTTCCTTTTACAGGCCCCAACTACGCGTTTGTGATCGTCCTCGTTGACCTGACGGCTTTTTTTACCGGATCTTCGCTTCCAATCAGCAGTCAGACGTTTTACGAACCCTTTTACTGTTCTTTCGTAGCATTTTGCAAGCCTTATACTATGCAATGATACGCATTAAACCATGTCTACGCAAAACATCAATTAATTTTTACCCGCGGATCAAAAGTTGGTGGTTGACTTTTCTGTTCTGTAACTCACTATCCATAATATTTATATGGTAAGGTTATCATACATCGTAACAAATTGCCTTTTTTTATTGTTATTGTTATTATTATTTTTGTGCAGTTCATTGACATGATCTGACGATAAACAACATGCTATGGTGACATAATTGCTAATAGTAATAAACTGACGTGAATTTATAGCTTTAATGATGAAAGACCTTTATAAGAGATTTATAAAATCATAATTAACACGAACAAGCTAGGAGCTTCTTAAATTTTGCAAGATAAGTAGGAACGATCTTATCAGCGAGTATCTACATGCTGCCATTGAACATTCGTATTTTAGGCTTTTACGATAAACTTGAAGATTTCAGTATTATTTTAATCACCAATCTCCTTCTTACGGGAACCTTCGGTCAGCGACGATAGCAGCCAGATTGCTGTCAAAAATTCCGCGACATTCAGTAACTGATCTGACGTTTTTACCTAGGAGTACGTTTTTGTTCGCTATACTGGGGTACAATTTAAAAATCGGATTGCGACCGTCACCAGTAGTCAGCGTTTGAGCGTTGATATCTCAATCTTCGTCTTACAGTGGATTTGTTGCCGTTCGTGGTTGGCCGCAGCTTTTTCTTGTGGGGATACCTGAAGGGAAAGATATATTCCTATAAATCAGCCACTCTCCAAGGCCAACATAATCTTCAAAAAGTTCAGGGATGCCTCGATGATTTTGGGGAAATTCAGTGGACTTCAGAGAAGTTTTGAGAGCTTTGAAAAAGTCTGGAAGCACTTCAAAGTAATGCTTGTGAATTTCAAGTTCGGAGGCCTTCAACTGAAGATGAAGTCTAGCGCTAAAACTTCTGAAAGTCCATGGAAGATGACATGAATGTAATGAAGTCCCAGTATCTCAGTGAAGTTCAAGGTGAAATCTCGAAGTGAAACTAATGCATGGCTTG
>JASCZW010007160.1:0-15000 GCA_034211315.2 Aedes japonicus
CGAATTGATGTTGATTGTTTTTATGCCCACGACCAATGTAGCATGTTATCTCCAAGTCAGCCGCATCCATTACGAGAAATGAAAACCAAATCTTGCTAAAATTGCATTAAAATCTTGCTTTTTTATTTTGGGTGGGTTGAGCTCCGTGATCCAGCTAGTTGCTTCCATAAAAATCTCGTTTTAGAATCTACATTTTCTAATCATATAGCAGAATTCAAAAATTTCATACTATACACTGATAGGGCAAAATAAAGTACCCACCTCAACGTTTTTTCAATTTCTCTCATTAACTTGGTTCAAATTAAAGTGAACACAGTGTAGTTTTTCTTCTCTTATTTTATTTTATATTCTTTTTAAGTTTCACTTCGCAAATACTGAAAAAAAGAGTTTTTGCTTTGAAGAAGAAAAAAAAATTATTTGTGTTGAAAATAATAAAACAGCATGTAGTCAAAATAAAGTGCCCACTTCAAAAATCGATATCGTTTTCGATAAGTTTCCATTGGAAGACCCCTCGATTGTTTATGTTTTGATATTTTGACATGTTTTGAAGCAAACGGCTCAACCTGGTACATTTGTATACGTGATCGCATTATGATTCAATTGAAAAAAAAGTGGAGAACGCAGTGCTTTCGAAAGCAATTCCCTTGTGTATCCGAAAATTGGTCGTTCATGATGTGCAAAACGGTGAATCGCACCGGGCTGTCGCTAAGAAGTACAGTATCGAGTAAGGCAGCGGTTGGCAAAATTCTTCTGAAGCTTAAAAACGTTTGGATCAGTGGTGGATCCTGCCCTGGCAGAGGCAGGAAGCGGAAAACGGATGCGAGAACGGACACCAAGATCATGCGCGAAGTCAAGAAGAACCCGAAGGTAGCACTGTTCGCGAGATCCAGGAAACCACTTCAGTTATCAGTTTCCGGTCGAACTGTTCGTCGCCGTCTCGTAGCACAGAGGTTGAATAGCAAACTTGCCCGGAAGCACCCATTTATCAGCAAGGCAAACAAAGCCAAACGGCTTAAGATTGCTAAGGAGCACATACTGATAAGCCCCTAGAGTTCTGGAAAACGGTTACCTCTGGACGGACGAATCAAAATTCGAGCTGTTTAACCGAAAGCGGCGGGTTCGTGTTTGGTGCAGATCGGGAGAGGAGCTTCAGGAGCGCCACATCCAAGGCACGATGAAGCATGGAGGAGAAATGTGATGGTCTGGGGTGTTTTTCGTGGGGTGGAGTGGAGAGCATTGTCGAAAATCGACGGGATAATGACGGCAGATTCTTACATCAACATCCTGCGAGAAAATCTGGAGGTTTCGCTGATCCAGACGGGCCTTGAAGAGAAGTTCGTATTCCAGCAGGACAACGACCCGAAGCATACTGCCAAGAAGACCAAGTCTTTCTTCCGGTCTTGTCGGATCAAACCGCTGGAATGGCCTCCACAAAGCCCGGACCTCAATCCCATCGAGAATTTGTGGGCGATTCTCGATGCCAGGGTTGACAAAACTGGTGTTACCAATAAAAATAACTATTTTGAAGCCCTGGAGCGCGCCTGGGAAGAGGTAGATCCACAGCACCTAAAGAACCTGGTCAAGAGCATGTCGAAGCGCCTGCAGGAGGTCCTGAAGGCCAAAGGAGGACACATCAATTATTGAAATGCTTTAATTTTACTTTAATTTATGTTTTCTGTAGCCTAAATGAAGTGGGCACTTTATTTTGTCACTGTTTTTTTTTTCAACACAAATTGATTTTGTTTTTCTTCAAGTAAAACTTTTTTTTTCAGTATTCCATAAGTGAAACTTAAAAAGAATATAAAAAATAAGATAACAAAAAAAATACAGTGTGTTTACTTTAATTTGAACCAAGTAAATGAGAGAAATTGAAAAAACGATGAGGTGGGCACTTTATTTTGCCTATCAGTGTAACTGTATCTTTGGTGTCTTTGTAAGCATTGAAACATTGTTTGTAAAGTACTCTTGGGAAATGATTTTCTCTACCAATCAATTTTATTGAGGTACAACAGGATTGAAAAAAATATTCGGATATTATTAAAAATGGTTGAGAATCAAATGACGTAGTCTTGGATGTTCCGAACTTGTTTCTCGAATCAGAAACCAACTATAGTCATCCATCATTGCTTCATTCCAAAACCCTTGATAATCTATTTCCACGAGGGGATCATTTTTATCGTTTTCTGTGAAATTATCCCGGTTTAGCTTATCTTTTCGGACGTAGTTTTCCTTACAACTCGACTGTCCCATTTGCGCAAAAAATTTGTGTATCCCACGTATATTTTGTGTATCCCAGTTGCAATCCAGTCAACATGGGAACAATTTTAAGATCGGAACAAATATTCATAATGTGTTAAGATCAGGAACGTATCGTATCATATTAACGGCATAGACTAATGGAATATAAGACTTCCTATTTCCTTGATGCAGTAGAACGGCTTTCAAACTTAGCTTGCTCCTATCGAGGAATAAACGCCATTCAGCTGGATCATATGGCTCACCAAACTCTTAAAACAAGCCGTTTACGTCATGGCAACAACATGCTTTGTCTTTTGTAGAATAACTTTTGAAATCCACATTTCGGCTAAGTCTCCAGGATTGAGTTTTAAATAATGCCGATACTGCTGTTATACACATAATTGTCCCATGTCCTATGGGATTCCCTGTATACATGGGATAGTTATGCTTATAACGACAGCTAAGCAATGTTGAAGAAAGAAGCTGTGAAATTGATTTAATTGCATTAGGTTTTTGCCTAGTGGTCTTACAAATACTAGCGCAATGTCGGGTAAGGGGATGTTATGTTAGCCCAGCTCCTTCATTCGGCCTGCCTACCAAATGTGTCATTAATTTAGCAATAATCAACAAAATCATGTTGCTATTAGGATGGCCGATGTAATCCAAAGCAATTGAGATAACATTAATCAACTTAAAGTTGTTCACTTCCTCGTATTTTTCGATTTCTTGAACATTTGGGACATCATGATTCCGCTGGTTGAGCTGAACAGATGATCTATACGATCTTCAAGTGATCTAAATCTGGCTTAATTGAATTGATAAAGCCAGTGATGCAGTCTGGATGTACAGAAAATAGTTACACGTTACGAACTAACTGTTCATATAGCTTAGATAACAATGATTTTACAAGAAAATCGTAGACCCAATGTTCCCATATCCCTTGAAAGTTTCTGACTTTATAAAAAGAGTTGTGTAACTTTACGTGATACATACTGTCAAATGGCTTATGAAACTTATCATAGCAAGTGTATAACTAGCTGAATCTTGCTTACAGCTAATAAACTTTATGGGTTATAATAAAAAATGTAATCGATCGTTTTTTTTTTATCTTGATTATTGAGATTTTCAGCCTCGGGCTGGGTCATCTCCCTTCGTAGTCAGTCGAACACCATTTTTAGGCATTTTCGTAACTTCTCCGGGGGTGAGATTTGAACTCGTGACTTAACGTGAGAGGTATGGATGTTAACCAATACGCCGGGGTCGCTCCCATTTAATCGATTGTTGCATAATAGGCTGAGTTAAGGGACACATACCCTACGTTGTTGAAAATATCCCATTTTATTTTGCTTGACAGCTGGCACAGGTTGAAAACAAACTAAAAGTGATGTTATTAGTGTTTCTGTATATTCATGCTTGTGTGCACAAATCTGTGGATTTATGTGTGTGCGAACTTATATACGAGTGTTTAATATCTTATCTTTCAAATATCATTTATACCTTCAATTTTTATGATTTTACAAAAATACTCATAAATACGGCAATTTTCAACCGATTTCATCCATTAAAGGCTCATTTTCAATAGTTTTACGGTTGCGGTTTTAAGATATAGTTATAGAATGAACTTTTAATTTGTCTTATATGACTGGAAAAAGTTGATTGAAACGAGATTTAATGGAACATTTTCAGAAAACAAATGCAATCAACTTTTCAATAACTCCAAAAAAATTGCAAAAGTGGACTAGATCCAAGTATATTGACATTTTAGTAAAAGTACTTTTGTCCAAAATCAAAAAAATCAATTTTATTTTGTATATATCATAAAACGGCTCTCCTTTTTTTTCCTGACTACGGAATTCAACGCAGCGCATGATTTTGCATTGGACATGATCATCACCTTATCGAGTTAAAAAATGCTGTAAACTAGTGTTTTTAGCGTTCAAGGTGTGTCAATTATTCGTAACGGCCGCTATTTTTCAAGTTTTCATCTGTCCCTACCCTTGCCGATAATCATAGTCTAGGTTAAAATAGCACGGATCTGAACCTTATGGATCGTTGAACAAGCATTAGGAAGTAGTTATGTGAGAAAATTCTTTTGTTCATTCTTTTAAAAAAACTTCGTAGCCCTAAAAAGGGTTGTTTGATTTAAATGAAGATACCGTTGATCTGTTAGGGGATATCATTTTTATAATTGATTATAGTTTTTTACATTGTTATAACGATAGTGTGTTAGATTTTCGGTCTGGTCTAGGAGTCTAGGAGGCACATAGGGAAAAACTACGCAAACGTGGCGGCTGGGTCAGAGGGTCCATCCTCGCGACCAGTTCCGGCTGGCCGCAAAGAGAGAGGTCCAGGCGCCAAGCCCAGCGTTAAGGACACGACGTCCAGCTCGAGAGTTGTCTAAAGCGCCAAAGGGGGCCAAGCGGCAGGACCCCAACAACGCGTAGAGGTCCTCATCGTTAAGACCGACGCGTCAAAGAACTCCGAGATCTTGAAAGCGATGCGCGGGGACGCTAAACTGGCGGGCCGAGGCGCCAATGTGCGGAGTATATACCGTACACGCACCGGCAAGATGCTCCTGGAGCTTAAGAAGACTACAGAGGTAAAGGGCTTGGCTTATGGAGACCTGAAAAGACAGGCCTTAGGTGAGGGTGTGGTTGTACACGCCCTCACATCACAGGTGACGATCCAGTGTAAAAACCTGGATGAGATCACCGAGATAAATGAGATTTCCAGGTCGAGGTTGCCGCCGCAGACATACTTGGGACCCAGGTGGCAACGACGAGGGTAGCGGCAGCTAACGCGGACGCGTCGCTGAAAGTGACGAAGGTGAAGGTGGGATTGTTCATATGCCCACTTAGCCTACACCAGCAGCCCCCATGCTTCAGATACCGAGAGAGCGGGCACATGTCCTGGGAGTGCAATGGCGCAGATAGTAGTAACTTGTGCAGAAGGTGTGGCAACACAAGCTTTAAGCCCCCCTCCCCCAATGTTTGATGTTCACCTGGAAACCTGATGATATGCACGTCATGGGGGCGGAGGAAGGGGGTGGTCAAGTTCCGGCCACTAAGGGTATTCCAACGAGCTGATCGTAATACAACTAAATAACCCAACCCAACTAAATCTCAACCATTGTGAGGCCACCCAGTAACTCCGGTGTCAGACAGTTCGCGAATCGGCATCGGATATCGCCATAATTTCCGATCCATACCGTATCCCAGCCGGCAACAGCAACTGGGTTGCAGACAGGGCCAATATGACGGCATTATGGACGATGGACAAGTACCCGGTTCCGGAGGTTGTGTCTACCACAAACGAAAGCTTCCCGTTTGTTAAAGTGAATGGAGTGTTCTTCTGCAGCTGCTACGCACCGCCAAGATGGTCGATTGATCAGTTTTCTAATATGCTCGATCGTATGACAACGGAGCTAACTGGCCTGAACCCGTTGGCAATAGCGTGGGACTCCAAGCCTTGGGCGCTCGAGAGGGGGAGCCGCCTTACCAACCCCAGGGGCCAGATTCTTTTGAAAGCCTTGGCTAGGCTCACTGTGTACCTAACCAACGTGGGTACCAACCCTAGTAGCACACATGTTGCCATTCGGTTGAGATAACATAAATATGACTTGCTATGTCATAACCAAGTAACAACAACTAGTTATGACCGTAGTGTGCTACTTGGGAAGAGTACCAACCATAGAAATGGAGTGGAATTGATAATCCATGTAACTTTCAGCAGTCCTGTGCTGCAAAATAATTGGAGGGTGGATGATGGCTACAACCATAACGACCACTTGGCGGTTCGTTATTGTATCGTCCACAATACAAGGCAACGTGCGAAAGGAGTAGTATCCACTCCATTCTCCTCCAGATGGAGGACGTCCTACATAGACGTAAAGACATTTAAAGAGGCGCTTGAGAGGGAAAGAATCTTACGCAAAACTCATGAACCTTGCGGTGAACGACTCGGTATGACACTTACACAAGAATGCGATGCGACCATGCCGAGGGAAGTCAAATCGAGGTATGAAAGATCGCCGGTGTATTGGTGGATGGAGTCGATTGCCGACCTCCTAAGAACATGCCTCCACGCAAGACGCTGGGTGAAAAGAGCGCGGTCAGACGCCGAGAGCATCGAGCGTAGAAGGGCGCTAGTCGCCGCAAAGACCGCACTAAAGAGGGAGATAAAGGCTAGCAAATGAACCTGCTTTGAGGGCCTTCCAAGTAACATTGCCAAAACCATCCAACTTTATTATGTATTACTAAAGTTTAATGAAAGCCACTAGAAATCAATTCGGTTTTATTATGGCAGCAAGCGATGCCTATAGGTTTCAAATTTTAGTCAGGTTTATAAGAACCTACACAGCTTCTTTACAACGAGCTTAAAACCTTGACTTCTAAAATTCCTTTTACTCCCATCAAAGGTTTTATTTTGACTTTGTAAACTCATAAAATGCTGTTTTGAAATGCCGTTTTAGGACTCTTTCATATTATCTTATTATGGTCAGTTGAAAAAGCATTTAAAAACCATGTTGCCTCCAGTAAATGCATTAAACGGCTAATTGGCATTGAGGAAAGAGATCGAAGTAGGTCGCGCTCCGGGACTAACGTGTTTGTGTTTCGCTGCTTTTTTTATCTGCAAATTTTCGAGAAAATTAGATATTTAGTGGAAATTATTGTGTAGTGTTGATTTTTTCATCTTGATAATGATTCGGTCACTAAAGAATTGATTGCGGTCCAACACGAGGCTTTCGACTGGTGTAAAAACAAAGTGTTCCCGGTGCAGATGGAACCCCGAACATACAGCCTTGCGGCGACAGGAGGAGCTCGAGTTCACCCGCGTCACTCGGAGATGTTTGGTTAATGGCCGTGGAGCGTTCATAGTCGACCATCTCCTTAAGAACAGAATGTTATCTGGAGGGTACGCGGACCTGCTCTGGTTGCTCGATGTTACAACCACAGCAATGGAATGTTCTGGAAACCCGGGTGAGCTCTTTCCATTTTCTCCTTTTGTGTCCCATTCCAATATTTTTTGTTTCGATATGTATGTATATGTATGTGTATGTACACTCAGTGGCATGGGAGAGGCCGGCCGGGGTTTTGTTGGCGGAAGACTCCATGTTCAGCCTCCTGTAACTTTGTTAATTGTCAGTGTTTTTGAATGAGGGTTTGACAAGGTTATGCAAAATGTGTGAACCTGGTGTGATCAGGGTTTCATGTTGATAGGGTTTATAGATTTGGGGTTGTCTTGGCATGTGTGAGGGGAGTCATTTTTGGACGTGGAGATTTCAGGGTCCGTGTTTCTGTGGGGGGTTTGGGTGGCGTATTGGTGGTTTCTTCGGGGCTTGTGGGGTGCAGGGGATTGTGTGGGCGGGATTAGAACTGTTTCCGTAGGGTGGTTTGGACCTGCAGCTGCGTCGGGGTTGACGTACCAACGTGGGCATTTCCTTTTTCGCCCGATGCTGACCTTGCTGAGGTGTCGGTGCGGGGAGGAAGCCGAGGTGAGTTTTATTAATAACACTGTATAACACTGTATACGTAGTTTTCACAAACCAATTCATACTGAATGCCATATTTTCAAAGTTCTTCGTGGGTTACACTAGTTGTTTGGGATATTTGACGCGTAACAAATCAATTTTTTTTTTTTCTTTTTTTTGCACCGATGTTTCGGCGGGGTCAGTGTCGGGTGAGGGGGGGAGGTGCTCGTGTTGGTTTGTCAACTTTGACGCCAGCTGTGGTCCGGACCACTTTGTGGAGGTAGTTCGAGTTTTGTCCGCATTGTTTTCTGTATTTTTGTAGGCTGTGGAGAGGTTTTTAGTGTGCTACCTGTGTCCTTCACAGGGGTGCGGATTTTTGGGGTTGCTGTGTCCAGGGATGGCTTTTTTCACATATGTTGTGATAGCTTCGGGTCTGTAGGTTTTGTTGGCATGAGGCTTTGATCGCATAGGGTCTATACATTGGTTATTGAGTTGTCAGATTTTCATTTGGAAGTATTGATGGTTGACGGGGAGACAGGAGGTTGATCAACGTGGTTTTTGGGGGCAGGGTTTTGCTCGGCTTTTTTTTTTCTTTGCTACTGAGTGTATGCGTATGTTTGTGTATGTATACATGTGTATGTATGTGTGAATGTTCATTTAATTTTATAATGCATAATATATATATATATGATCACATCACTTATCAAGGTGAATCCTGATCCATCGAGCCCTACCCTAGTAACATAGAAAACCCTCCTGTGACCTTTGTGGGGATGCAGAGGTAAACACGGTCCCTTTAACAGCAAAGGTCACACTAACTTTCCTTCCCTATTCCCACCTGATTGCAAGGACGTGGCCGGCGCCGTTATTGATTATTAAAGAAATTGAATCACTGAAACGTGTACAGTGAGAATGGTCGGTTACTCCCATCCCCATTCAATTGATTCATTGTGCAATTTCACTGATTCTGATCAATCACGGAGTAGCAACCATCGATACGTGCAGTCAGTCAAGCTAAGCTAAGCTAAGCTAAGCTAAACGGCTAATTGGCATTGAGGAAAGCTATCAAGCGACCAGATAGTTTTATAGTAGCCATTGCTAAGACAAATTCGCTTTATGGTAAAACTGTGATTTCTTCCAATCGCCATATTGAAATATACGAAATAATTGAAATGTGGAAAAATAAATACATCAAATTTTAAATGTAACACAATTGAACTGTAGATCTGCGACAATTTTCGGAATTCGTTAAGATAACCTTATTGAATTCCATAAATTTTCAGAAGATTCTTGATTAATTTATCGAATATATTTCTTTCAATTTTATTTTTGTGTTGTAAACTCGCATAATTTCCGAGGCGCTTTAATTTTCGGTTCTTATCGTGTCAATATTCACCATAAAACTAAATGCGCATATGATTTGGAGCATGATACGCTATAAAAAAACTCAATTTGTTTTATATATTTTGCTATCAAACATAATTTCCCGCAACACTTGGCTAAAACATTATTTACTGTTGAATGAATCAGAAGAGCAGAGAATCGAACAAAGCAGAGAAACAAAAACCAACCACGATATCGCCGTGAAGCTTGACAGCTGTGGCCATTCGGCCCTCTACTGGTTTTGAGGGCGGCCAATAGGTTTTATTGTGGTTCTTAAGTGGTCATAACATCTCTCACTAGAACATTTTCAAAATCTTTATGGTCTTGGAAAGGTTTTATTAATTTGTTTTCACAACCGTCTATAGAGTGGGCCACTTTGTACAGATTTCGGCTTTAAAGAAGCATAGAGGAGGTATTGGTGGACAAAACAGTTTTGAATGTAGTTTCATCAACAAAGCCGGGAGGAGTGCTATACGGCTGGAATAGAACTCAAATTGTTACTTGGGCTTTGTCACAAGGCCAATACGAATTCGTGGGATGACGCCTATCGGGTAGTAATTGCCAAAACCAGAAGAACGGTGCCTTCAACTGAGCAATCAATAGAGCTGCTACAGGTGATGGTTGGGGGACTCTGACTCTGACCAGCGTTCCAGTATCCCAGACCTTAAGAAGGATGGGCGACTCAGCCGAATACCCGTGACCACGAGGGCATTGACAACGGCACAACGGCGGCCGGCGACGAGGCGACGGTGACGAACGAAGAACTCATTGCGATAGCAAAGTCGCTAAAGGTGAACAAAGCCCCAGGACCGGATATTATTCCGAATTTGGGCATCAAGACGTCTATCTTGCTGGCTTCCGAAATGTTCAGGGTGGTGATGCAAAAGTGTCTGAACGAGGGTGTCTATTCAAACGCCTGAAAAAAACAGACCCTAGTGTTGCTACCAAAGACAGGCAAGCCACCAGGAGATCCATCGGCATATATAGACCTATATGTCTGTTGGATACAGCGGGTAAGGTGCTCGAGAGGGTAATCCTCAACAGACTGACAAAATACACGGTGGGTATAGGCGGTCTGTCTAATAATCAGTTTGACTTCCGCAAAGGGAGAAACGCATTTAATAGCGCCAGTTGGGTGGCTATCGCCGACTCGCTACAGCGCCTACAGGTTCCTGGGTACCTGTACAAGATTCTCGGAAGCTACTTTCAGAATCGCGTACTGGTATACAATACAGAGGCAGGCCAGAAACATGTCCAGATCACCGCAGGCGTCCCACAATGTTCGATCCTGGGTACGGTGTTATGGAACACGATGTACGGCGAGGTACTGTGGCTTAAGTTCCCGAGCGGGGTGAAGATAGTCGGGTTCGCAGACGACATCACCCTGGAGATATGTGGTGAATCCATCGAAGAGATCGAGTTAACGACCTCGCACTCCATCGGCATGGAAGGGATGGATGAGCTCCAGGCATTTGGAGCTAGTCCACCATAAGACTGAGGTCACGGTGGTGAATAATCGGAAATCGGAGCAACATGCGTCGATCAGTGCAGGTAACTGCACAGTGGAATCGAAGAGGTTCTTGAGGTATGTTGGGGTTATGATCGACGATAAGCTGTCATCAGTTAGTCACGTCGATTACGCCTGCAAGAAAGCCTCTATGGCTATATTGGCATTACCCCGCATGATGTCGAATAGCTCGGCGGTGCAATGGAGCAAGCGTAAACTCCTGGAAAATGTGGCGCCCTGTCGATACTTAGGTACGGCGGGCCGGCATGGATCACCGCCTTGAGTATCAAGAGCTACAAGGGTAAACTATAGAGTACACACAGGCTTATGTGCCCAAGAGTGCATACCGAACAGTATCACGCGACGCACTCTGCGTCCTCACGGGGATGATGCCAATAGGCATTGTCATAAAAGATGATGTAGAGTGCTTCAAGCAACGTGGAACAGAGCTATTCGAAAAACCACTAGAGCCGCATCTATGGTTAAGTGGCAAAGGAAATGGAACAATTCTTCTAAAGGTCGGTGGACCCACCGACTAATTCCGGAACTATCCGGCTGGGTTGGTAGGCGACACGGTGAAGTGAACTTCCTTATAACGCAAATATTATCAGGCCACGGCTGTTTTATACAATATCTGCTTTAATATGGGCGTGCACAGTCCTCTGAATGCACCGAGTGCGCGGGAGTTAAGGAAACCGCGGAACATGTGTTCTTCTCATGTCCTCGCTTCGACAACACGAGTTCCGGCATGATTGCCGTAAGCGGTCACGACACGACTCTGGTTAACTTGGACCAGAGGATGTGCCAAAACCGAAACATCTGGGAAGCGGTATGCATAGTAGCCTCCCAGATTGTCCTCGATCGCCAACAAAAATGGCGAAACGACCAAGGGCAGATCGCAGGGACCACCCAACTACTTAAGCCCTAAGTAGTTAGACATAGTGGCTACTTGACCAGCCTCCTCCCTGAAGTAATAACGAAGGGTGGTTCCGGAGAGGGTGCAGGGCTTAAGGTACGGGTGGGTCTTTCGTGGGTCGAGGAGTTGACACCCTCATCCCCAACCCAGAGTTCTTCAGGAGACTGGCTGCAGATTTTCCAACCCGTCTAAAATAAACACACACACAATCCTACTGATGGTACCTGTCATCGAAAGCTCTTATTATTAACTGTGGAAGTGCATTTAGAACACAAAGTTGAGAGCAAGCAGTAAGCAAATTGTGAAAGCAATAAACTTGAAATGCTAAGAAAGAAGAAGAAGACCGCAATAGCTGCATTCAGATGTGTAAAATTTAACAAAGTAGGAAAACGGCTCTTATTTTGGCCTATGGATCAACAATTGACAACCGAGACAAAAAATGAATACAGTTAATATCAATTTTGAGTTTGAGGAATACAATTAATAATATTTCCCTTGAATTTAAAAATCGACGTAATGTTTTGCCAATGTAGGCATATGAGTTTGCTGTTTTAAGATGCATTGACAACAATTTTGAACAATTCTACACCAGAGACATGAAATAACCATCAGATGATACATTGGTCTTGAAAAAAATTATTGACGGGATAGTTATATAAATAGGTCCAATTGATGGCATCCATAAGGCCCACATCACTTCCATTTCCCCCATAAGTCATTTTCTCTCTCCGGGCGTTCAATCATCGGAAAATCTTGAGAAACCTACCCATTCCATCGAAGTACCTGTCAATCGCTTTCACATCTTCGAAAACGATGTCGCACAAAGCGCCAAGTGCTGGAAACGTCCGTCCTCAAGTTGGTTCGAATAGCTGCTACTCGGCGTGACTGCTTCAATGGGATAAACTAAATGGTGCAATAACTACAATGATGCATAGTAATAAACCGGTACTAGAGCGAGCACATGTTAATGGCTTTTCATTTGCTGCAAGTTGTGAAGAATGGCCACACGAATGGAAAAGCGACAAGCAACAACTAAATCATACCACCGTTTACGTTGTCGTCCTCTCGTCCACTATGACGAGAGCCTCTTACGCGATGATAATTCATGACGGTGAAAATCGGAACACGCGCATCATTACACGGCAAATGAGATTAGGTAAAAATTTCGTAGTTTTTACTGAAATGGGTGGAAATTATAGTGGCTATTTATTCGTTTTTAGAGACATATTTTCTTGAAAATTTGAAGCTGCTTATCAGCATACTGCTTTATGCAATTCGATGAATTTATCAACATCTCTTCAACATGACCATGCTTTGGAGTTCAACGTTTACGGACTCGAGTTGACCGGCAGGCTCTCATTTCTGATTTACTTATATTCGATGGTCAAATTCGTCATACATTATGTTTTGATGTTTAGTTTTCAGAGTTAACAATCGACAAACGAGTACAAGTTATTAAAAATGAGTAGCCGCAATCCTGACGACCAGTTCAAGTCCACATCCTTCTCATCAAAGTCACGAAATCAAATATCATCCATTTTAGAAAATCAAAAATGTGTTTAAGGGACAATTATGGGATAAAACAGATCAGTTTTTAGAGAACGATTCACAAGATTATGAACAAACAATAAATCAGAATTTTACCCAGTCAATCAAAATACTGAATAGACTGATTGAAGTATATCCTAATTTCCTAAACATTCAAGCGGTTAAAAAAAAAGCACCAACTGTTGCATGAAACGACTCGTTTTTGGATCACTCGCATTGACCGTGTAGCAGTGGCAATGAAGCGGAAGGAAGGCAAGAAGGGCGAACTAACAATGTTTGCTGTTGGACGGAGGGTGCTTCAGGTTGTAGGTGAGAAAAGCGAAAACAGAACAAGTTGTGCTACGGCTTGGTATGAAGCGGTTCCGTTTCAGTACCCCCCCCCCCCCTGAAAGGCAGCGGGCGTTTTCACTTTGCACGACAACACGTTCGTCGCCTGGACCAGCGGTTGGTACGTGGAGACGTTGCAAATTTACGAGTGACTTAAACGGCCAACAAGCAGTCCTTTGGTCATAAAATAATAACTGGTATAGAGCAATTTTTTTTTCTATAAGGGTGAAAATGAATACCATGAATGCACATGTGAGCACATTCAATGAGTCTCAAGCATTTTAACCGGGTTGGAAAAGGTCCTCTATTCATTATGATGACGCTGATAATAAAAAGATGTAAAAGGTCATATCAGATTAAAATCTTCTAGAAATTTTGAATTTTAAAATAATTATTGCATTAAATAGTAATGATAGCCCTCTAGAAGAAATGTGTTTGCTCGAACTTTGGTTTTCAGAATTGTACTCAAACGCTTAATATGTTGTGTTACTTCGGCTTTTTTTTTGTGTAAATCGGCAGAATCGTATTTGAAGAGGCAGAACCGATTGCTCACGGTTGGTCATGATTCCTACTTTATTCGGGACATAACACCGCTACGATAAGTAGTTTGAAGGTAATATTTTTGTAGTATATTCCGTATTTTTTGTTGAGTGCGCTCTAATTAAAAATGACTTCTTCAAACTATTCAACATTAAATAAAATTCATTTAACTAATAATATTTTTTGTTGTTGCATGAAGCACGTAATCAATTATAATGTTTGAAATTTAAATATGCTTCTTATCAACATGCAACCTGAGGAATTGACAGCAATTTCTGCTAGAAGAGCATGGCAGGTTGTGAAATTGAATAGAAGTTGTTGAAATTGGCCGCAGAGCATGTTTGAAAGGTGGCGATCGTGCACACAATCTCTTGCTCAGCCTGAAAAACAACAGATGATGCTTGGAGCTAACATACATCCTCAATGTGTAAAAACTACTGATGCTTAACTAAAGCAATACCGGTGCCGGTTCCGCATAAATGCAGGTCATATAAGGAAAAAGCAGGAATGTGCTGACGTGAACACCTATGCACTTCCACGAGAAATCACTGACATGCTGAATTACTGAATTGAGTGGCAGTAGAGTTCGCGTATGTAACGATAAACTGCATTCACGCGGGGTAGCGATGTAGCGACGTAGAAAACAATGCGGACTATTACGTCTACATCTTGTCTCTAGATGGTGTGATTCCACTGGTATAAGCGCGTTCTGACGACTTGGTCGTGGCAGATTTCGTGTGTGAATAGACTGCCACATCAACTTTCAAAAGTGCCTGGAGTAAGCGAGTGGAAACTCAAACGGAATGATCTCTCATATGCATCCATCGAACCATTATTAACGTTGTGAGAATATTATAACGAAAATAACACATGCGTATAGAATGTTACCAGTTATTAATACTTCTTTTCTCTTCTCTATCCCATGGCCTCGAACGGTGCCTTATGACACATTGTAAGTCTCACTATGCGCTACCAAAGTCAGTTTTTCAAAAGCATAAACAACGAGACGACAATATGGAACCTTCTTAAAAAGAAGTTTGAGGCACTTCAAGATCAACAAAAAGATAATGT
>JASCZW010007160.1:17500-72731 GCA_034211315.2 Aedes japonicus
TTGTGTCCGTGTTGACAAAAGTTTTACTTGGCTACGGCTGGCGGAGTTTTTCCTGCCAGTTTCAAGTTTGTGTTTGCAGATAATCTGTAGCTCCGGTAGGAAAACCAAGGTTTTCATCGCTTATTAGACATTTAATTCAGAGCTGCTCAGAACGGAATGTCTCCAAAAGCGAATATTGCCATTCATCAGATCCCACAACGAACCTGTCATGTTTTGGCCGGATATTGCAAGTTGTCATTATAGAAAAACATTGCTTCAATGCCGTTTTAAACATAACTGTCCCATGTAAAGACTGGACTCGGAAAAAATGAGACACACAAAAATGATCACCAAAAATTCATTTTAAATCGGATACTTCTCAAATTTTCAGGGTTGAATAACTAATAACTATTGGCTATGTTTTGGCATAATTTATTTATTTAATTTCCTTATTGCTCGTACATTTCTCTTAACAATGCTCATGAGATCTTGAGCGAGGCTTTGTCCATCTTCCTTACACAATTTCTCTCAGTTTTTCTTCAAAGCTTCATATTTTTGCCGCTTCTTTCAACTTCTTCTTCATTATCGCCCAAAACTTTTCGATCGGACGCCTCCTTCGGGACCACATTAATGCCCTTCGCTTCGTACCAATTCATTACAGGCTTGGCGTAATGGCACGAAGCGAGATCGGCCAGAACAACGTGGGACCACGGTGAGAGCGAAGGAAGGGCAAGCAAGCGCTTCTGCAAGCATTCCTCTCGATAAATCTGCCCGTTTATGGTGCCGGTTGTAACGAACGCTTGATGTATCGTCCACACTCGCAGGTCACCTGCCACAACAGGTACTTCTTCGCAAATTTGTCCATCTTTCTCTTCCGGAACTTTTCCGGAACCTCCTTGCGGGACGTACCGACAAAAAACTCGAGGCTGAGGATTTGTTTGGTGTCCGCCTTAATATATGTCTCGTCGTCCATGACAAGACAGCCTGGCTTGACCAACCACTCACGGTACAGCTTCCGCGCACGCAATTTGGCAACCGTGTTTTGCTTGTCAGTCCGGTTTGGCGACTTCAAAAACACGTAGCCCAGCCCGCTTCATGGTCTGCTGGACGAACCACTTCGATGAACTGACCTTTTTGACCACGTCTCGGGTGGAAAGGTTCGGGTTATTCTTAAGGTACTGCCTTATCTACCGCACCTTCTATGGGTATTCCGTGTTCGGTTTTCGGCCACTTCCAGCGCGCCGCTCGATGGTCTTTGTCTCCTGGAACATCTTCACAACGCGGGACACGGTGGATGGTGGATTCCAAGCCTTTTGCCGATCCATCTGTGCGACTGACCAGGATTATCGATCACCGCGCCCAAGATTTGCTGGCGTAGCTCTTCTTGTTTCGAATGCATCTTGAAAACTACTTGACAGATCGCGATAAAATTTTGCACACATAAACATAACACTCTGTCATGTCTTCCTTCGGAAGGGAAGTAAAGCCGTTGGTCCCGGCTCATAGTCATGAATCGTTAGGTAGGATCCAGGTGGTGGAGTATGATTGTCAGCATGTGAGGAAATAGACCGACGCAAAAAAATTAAAAACATAACACTCTAAGCTAGTATTACCCAAAATTAATTTTTACCCATGCGATAAAAAGGCACACCCAAAACAAAGTGTCGCATTTTTTCCGAGTCCAATCTTTATATAGGGAATCTTATAGAACATGGGACAATTATGCGTATAATGACAGTACAGTGGTATGAAACCAACGGAATTCAGCTTATACTGACAGAACTCAAACTGCCAAACTGCCCCCAGCTCAGACCGATAGATAGATTTTGGGCTATTATGAAGAGGAAGCTGAATGTGAACGGCAGTGTCGTCAAAAGCAACAATAAATTGAGAACTAATTGGAATAAGATTGCCAAAATGATGGTTGAAAATAATGTGCGCCGGTTGATGAAACGTATTCCGGGAAATTTCTTCGAAATCGAGATGATTTTTTTTTTGTATTTTCCCTCTAAAGTTCACATAAAGTCGAACATTCTAATTAAAACAGAATACTATTTTGTTAATGTATATCCCAAATATGCTCAAAAGTCTATGTTTCAATACGTTTTATTTGATTGTCGTGGTATGGTTCACAAATTATTTGTGCCAGACGGTCAAGGAAGTCGTTTGAAGCAATTCGTCTTAAACGGCTGATTTTGTAGGCAGACAACTCATGGATTTTCCAACCACGATAATGCGCCGTCACATTCCAGCTTGACTGTGACGGAGTTTTTGTCCAAACCTAAAACAAAAGCCTTCGCGCAATCACCGTATTCACCAGATTTGACACCCTATAATTTTGTTTTGTTTCCAAAACTTAAATATCCTCTTCGGAGAATGCGCCATGAGTCGATTGAGGATATAAAAATCAATTCACTGAAGGAACTGAGGGAACGTCCATTAATTACGTCACGCAAAAATGACTTTTTATAACCCCCCCCCCCCCTCCCCGCTTGTCACATATTTTGTATAGACCTTCACTTTTTTTGTATGGATCGTCACGTTAACCCGAATACCTCCCCCCCCCCTCATCACCCCTTTCTGCGTGACATAATTAATGGACCTTCCCTAAAGGTAATCCCGGCTGAGACGTAGGTAGGTTACGACTTAAGCACCCCGAGACCCTATTCCAAGCATGGGGTTAACGTTAACCTACAACGCTCATTTTTTGTAGTATGGTGCTTCACTAGATAGAGCACCATACTGCAAAAAATGAGCGTTGTAGGTTAACGTTAACCTCGTGCTTGGAATAGGGTCTCGGGGTGCTTAAGTCGTTACCTACCCTATAATAAATGTATGGAAAACTTGATTAACCGTTGGCATGCTTGTGTTGACACAACAAGAGCCTATGCTGAAGGCTATAAAAGATGTGTATTAAAATGCACACAAATGTTGTTTTTATTTGAAGCTAGTTCTGGTCATTTTCATCCGATGGTATACATTGGATTAGAATTAAAACAAAATGCTCTCGTTTATAAATGACTCTCGCACCGGATTCAGCTAGTCCTTTATAATAAAGTTTAGTTGTGATTTTATTCAATGTATAATTAGAACAATGTCTATGATATTATGTTACTGAATATTTACATAATCATAATTATTTAATCAAAATTATTCGAAATTGTCATTAAATCTTGATCATAATAATCAAAGTCATCAATGACAGTAAAATTAAATTGATTATAGTAATATAAATCATCTCTGTATTTATCATGATAACATAAACAAAGCAATAACGAAAAAAACCTCACATAGATAAAACAATAAAAATATTATATTCATGATGATGCTTATAATTAAAATAATAATAGTAATAATAATTTGAATATATTTAAGAGGATAGTTAAAATAATAATAACAATATCTATGATGACAGAAACAATGATAATAATAAAAATGTTAATAATAAATAATATACATTTCAATAATAATATATAATAATTATTATAACAAAAATGCGAATAATAATCATCAAAATGATAATATTTATAATACTCTACTTTATTTATATGATGATTTTTAATTCAATCGAATCTATTGAAATGATAATAATGGGGTAGGGTGACCCCGGCGTAGTCAGTACATACCGCCGACGTGACTATTTCTAATCTCCCCCGGGACAAGTTACGAAAATACCCAAAAGGTATTTGAGTGACTAAATACGACGGGAGATGATCCAGCCCAGGGTTGAAAATCTCGATAAGAAAGTGAAAAATATTAATAATTATGATGGAAAAGCATAAATGAAAATAAAAATCAAAAAAATAAAAATAATAAGATCAATTATAATAAATGCCATAATATCAATAGATTTTTTTCACATTTCTATTAAACTACCAATTCTTACATTATTTTGAATTTGTTAGTTATAATTTTATTGATATTTATATTTTTATTATTAGTATAATTATTATCATTGTTTATGCTTTAATTTGAATAATAATTACTATAGAACTATAAATAAAATGATTGGAACAACAATTTCCGTTAGTATTTCATGTTGAATTATTTCAATACTTCCAGTTTTGGATATTTTGCATCTCTTACCGATAAGACCAATATCACTATGCAACTTGAATTCAGGTGTGGCTCGAATGGGTGTGAAGTCTAGAACACGTGAGCTTGGGATGGGGTGTGAAGTCAGAGCAACGGAAATCCATTAACTTTCACCTTAAACCAACAAACTTCTTATCATCTATGAGGTCGTCGTTGATTCGTTGGCCTCACGTTAAGACAATGTCATCAGTATTTTTCTTTTGTTATTGAATTGTAGAGAAGGTCTTGGCTGGCAATATAGGTTTTCATGTTTATCTACTCTGACCTGTCATTGAACAACTGTTCATTCCATCACATGGCAGCTTCCAGTATGCAATCTACAATACTCCGTTACCAACGCATCGCAAATGATCATGGTCATGGTCATTTGAATAAGACAATTTAATTGGTGAACAATTGTGCCCAACTGCTTCGATCCTTAAGCTTAGAATCAGTTCAATATAAAAGGGTCTTAGAGCAGAATATCCATTTAAAATTATTATATCAACATTTTAATATCAATTAAATTATCTTCAACGAGCTTCTTTTTGTTTCACTTTTATTTTACATTTCAAAAAAACACTTACGAGCGTATTAGTTGAACGCTGAACACTCGAAACTGAAGAAGTCTGTAAGGCTTAGAAGAAATAGGTCTATCTGTGAGAGGATAAGCTCTCCAAAGCGAAATTTAACGGAATTTGCTCGTGATTTCTAGTGATAGTTAGAAAAAAAAAGATGCATTCAAGATGTCGTCATTTTCCAGGATCCTTTAAGGAATTGGCTACTCTAGTGTGCGATTTGATGAGATTAGAAAGTGATCAAGTGAAATTAATTTAAATTTTTGTAGTTTTCCAAATCTTGTTTGAATCGTTAATCGTTTAGCAACACACAAAACATTCGATTCTTATCATTTTCTTCCAATTTAATACGGAAAAGTTGCCACTGCTATGTACCTATATTAATAATATCACGAAAACCATTAATCTCATCTGCGTACATATGTTAATCGTACTTAATCTAGAAAAAATTCAAACAAGTTTACGCTCTTCACTACTACACCAAAAAATCAGTACAGTAGATCATTTGACAGTCCTTCACTTGTGTTGGGTAGCATGCATATAACCAACACAAAATGAAGTTTGATATTCTTCCATCAGAATATTGACAACAAGACTCACCATAACGTTGGGCATATAATGCTCTATGAATGATTGAAAACGCACACTAGCGTTGATGTGTATGCCATACAGTATGTGAGCAGTGCAACATCAAGCGATTACGTCGATTGTAAACACGGTTCAGAATAGGTGCAAGCGTATTTAATATATTGTGAAAATTAATCCCATAGTTTTCTAGTATTTTATCACGTATATGTAGATTCTCGTGTGGCTAGTTTAATAAGTGAAGTGTGATTTTTATGGTTTGTGCAATTACGCACCGAAAATGTGTGAGGATGTAGTGCAATTAAAGAGAAAACTTGGAGCCTGGCTCGAGTATATTCCCTAGTACGGTTAGATCAATACGACGAATTTGTAGTGCAAAGGTAAGAAATTGTGTTGAAAATCTGACTGCTCATTATTTTTACGAAATTTAAGTCTCCGAAACGTTTTTGTAGCTTTTAATTATATTCAAGACATAATTTTATTTGCGAGGATTGTATATTCTTGGTTACTGCGTCCATTAATTGGAGAAATTAAACTTTTTTTTTACGTTTGAAGTTGGATGGCTGCAGAATGTGATGGATATATGTACTATGGTGAGAATAGGTTCCGTTTCCCTAAGTAAAATTTCTATATGAACTACCCAGTAATGGGCTAATGATCTTTCCTTTGTATTTCAATGAACGGTTCTCAATCGTTAATCTACAACTGTACATTCAGCAAAGCTCTTTTAATTTACAAGAGTGAGCAGCTTTCATTCTGTTGATAATTTTAAGCTTCGCCGGTACGATAAACGAAGCAAATGATAGACCATGATCACCCTAAAAAGCTTCACATTATCCAAACAAGCGTCTACTTACCCATGCTTTTGCAGGCACACGCAGCCAGCATCGACTTCGCCTACCGTGCTGCCATCACCGCTACACTTGGAGCCGCAGCCAGATTTCTCGCAGTTATTGCAGTTGCTAAAGCTGAACGAAGAGGTGCAAAGCGTACAGAATGAATCCAACTGCGATACCAACCCACCGGCAAAGCACTCTTCCAAGCTGTAGTGATTAATGATGATTCCATCGTCGTCGTCTTCATCGTCATCATCATCCTCATCGAGCGATCCACCTTCGCCCAGCAAACGTCGGCAGTGTTCATCATTGTCATGCTGCGAAAGCGACTTCAACAGGTGGTAATGTTCACCATCGCCGGAGTAGTGCGAGCAGCTCGTCATCGTTAGCGTGTCGCGATCATCCGAGGAAAATTCAAAACTGGCACTCTCCACGCCCCAATCACGGAACGATTTGCTCCGTTTGCCCTCTAGCAGGGGGTTCGTCTTGAACAGGTTGGTGTAGTTCGACGGTGAGAACCGAACATTGTCCAACTTGTTAACCATCGACATGTTCTCGTTGAAGTGAATTATGTTGATGTCGTTGTACTTTTTCATAAAATCCGCCGAGTAGCCAGCCGACATGTCTTTGAGGGACTTTTTCGACTTGGGGCTCACCTGAAATGATGAATGATGAAATTGAATTACTAATTAATTCAAAAATAAGTTTTAGCAGGAAATTTACTTAGAGAAATTACAAACCTTAGCTTTTACCTTGATCAGATCCAGGAGGCACATTTTTATATCGTCAAACATTGCTGTTTCTTCGGTGGGGTGGAAGTTTCATAAAAAAGAAACTTCGATCAAGTGGAGTGAGTAATCTGTGACGAGACGAAATGTGCACTTATTTCAGAACCACAGATGAGGCAATTTGTCACATTTCACAGTTTCCGTTGCCGGCGATGCTGCCTCGCTTGTTGCTAAGGTTGATCCAAGATCCGATGTGATTCGCTCTCTCACGCCCGCCAACTGACATTGCTATTGTTATTGTTGATCTTGTTGATGCTGTTATTGTCTGTAAGGGCGTTATTCCACTTATTTCTTGCAGATCGGAGCATTACGAAGGTGTTTTCAAGTTCTTTCACCTATGAAGAGAGGAAGAAAGAAAAAACACAAAGAAATTGAAATTTTCTTTTCCTTCCATAAATTCGTTTATGTTCAATGAGAAGTATATGCGACCGTAATGAGGCAGGAGGTGAAGTTCGCGATCATTAATTTGGAAGGTTTATTGGTAAACGGATCGTCAAAAATTTGGATACGAAAGTTGCACAGCAGCGGATGTACCGGTCGAAAACAAGGCGAATGATTTCTTCCGTGGACCACCAAATAGTAATTAATTAGAATCTTTTTCTGAACTTGTGTTATGCGATGGAAAAGCGCATGCTTTGTTAGTAAAGGCATAATAAAGAGTAAGAAATTTTAAAAATATTCTAAACCTTTTTTTTAATTATTTTGACATATACATCAAAAGGTTCCATGCTCTCAAGAACAACTACTGAATTCTCAAAAGCTCTACATGGAATATGTTTATTTGGACGTTAGCAAGCTCTTTGTTCATCGCATTGAGTATAACAAAAACTGGAAGATGATGTTTCAGTCAAACGTTTTACACTAAATAGCCCGAATAGTAAGCTTTTGCATTTTTTCGATCGATTGCAGATCGACGTGACTTTCTGGCGGCAGCAGGCACGATTCCTTGCTGGAAGATCTTGTGTGAACCATATTGCTACGTTCCGAATCATTATGAAACACGGAAATTCTACAAGAAGGTCAACGCATCCCGCAATAGCTTCGTGCGCCGAAATCTGCAGGGATAAAGATGGGAGCATCCTGATGGACGGACGTGAGGTGATCGTAAGGTGGAAGCAGCACTTCGATGAGTACCTGAATGGCGTGGAAAATGTAGGCATGGCAGACCAAGGCAACGTAGGAAACGACTAGCCAGTGCAGCAGAGGAAGGAAATAACCCAACTCCCACTCTGAGGGAAGTTAAGGATGCCATCCACCAGCCCAAAACCAACAAAGCAGCTGGTAAAAATGGTATTGATTGCAGCTGAACTCATCAAGATGGGCCCAGAAAAGTTGGCCACCTGCTAGCAACGAATGATAGCCAGGATCTGGGAAACCGAACAGCTACCGCAGGAGTGGAAGGAAGGGGTTATTTTCCCCATACATAAAAAGGCGATCATTTGTGAGAACTTCAGAGTGATCACAATTCTGAATGTCTTCTATTAAGTGCTATCCCAGATAATATTCCGTCGTCTGTCACCTAAAACGAATGAGTTCATGGAAAGTTATCAAGTCGGATTCATTGACGGCCGATCGACAACGGACCAGATCTTCACCATAAGGCAAATCCTCCAGAAATGCCTTGAATACCAGGTCCCAACGCATCATCTGTTCATCGACTTCAAGGTGGCATACGACAGTATCGACCGCACAGAGCTATGGAAAATAAAGGACGAAAACGGCTTTCCTGGGAAGCTGACCAGGCTCATCAAAGCAACGATGGACGGTGTGCAAAACTGCGTAAGGGGTTCGGGTGAACTATCCGTTTCATTCGAATCTCGTCGAGGACTGCGACAAGGTGACGGATTCTCATGCATACTATTCAACATCGTTCTGGAAGGTGTAATGCGACGAGCCGGGCTCGACAGACGGGGTACGATTTTCACAAAATCTGGTCAATTTGTGTGCTTTGCGGACGACATGGACATTATTGCAAGAACATTTGGAACTGTGGTAGAGCTGTATACCCGCCTGAAACGCGAAGCAGCAAAGGTCGGACTGGTGGTGAATGCGTCAAAAACAAAGTACATGCTGGTGGACGGAACCGAACACGACCGGATCCGCCTAGGAAGTAATGCCACGATAGACGGGGACAACTTCGAGCTGGTGGAGGAATTTGTCTTCCTCGGATCCTTACTGACGGCTGCAACAATACGAGTCGTGAAATTCGAAGGCGCATCGTCAGTGTAAGTGATGCCTACTACGGGCTCCAGAAGAAACTGCGGTCTAAAAAGATTCACCCCCGCACCAAATGCACCATGTACAAAACGCTAATAAGACCGGTGGTCCTCTACGGACACGAGACATGGACCATGCTCGAGGAGGACCTGCATGCACTCGGAGGTTTCGAGCGACGCGTGCTAAGGACGATCTTTGACGGTGTGCTGTGTGACGGTGAACGGTGTGTGGCGGCGAATGATGAACCACGAGCTCGCTGCACTCTACGGTGAACCCAGCATCCAGAAGGTGGCCAAAGCCGGAAGGATACGGTGAACAGGACATGTTGCAGGAATGCTGGACAACAACACTGCAATGTTGATGTTCGCTACTGATCCGGTGGGCACAAGAAGGCGTGGAGCGCAGAGAGCACGATGGGCAGACCAGGTGGAGCGTGATCTGGCGAGCATTGGGTGTGACCGAGGTTGGAGAGCGGCAGCCGCAAACCGAGTATTGTGGCGTACTATTGTTGATTATGTCTTATCCTAAATGAGATGTTGAACAAATAAATGTATGTAATGTATGTATGTATGACTACGAAAAAGCTTTCGACAGACTCTTCGAAAACTTGTGGGGCGCCCTGAAACGCAAAAGAGTCCCGCATAAAATCGTCAACCTCATCGAAGCGCAGTACGAGACTCTCACATGCAGAGTCCTGCATAACGGAACCTTGTACAACCCCATACAGGTAGTCACCAGTGCGAGGCAAGGGTGTATATTATCACCGCTTCTGTTCCTCTCCGTAATCGACGAGATCATGGGAGATGCTATTGACCTTGTACGGAATCGTGGGCTGCTTTGGCAGTCTATCACTATGGAGCACCTCAACGACTTAGATCTAGATGATCACGTTGCTTTGTTAGCGAAATGGCGCTCTGATATGCAGAGCAAGCTCAAAGTTCTCTCCGAAAGCTTCTCTGCGGTGGTTCTCATCATCAAAGTCATCAAGACAAAATCGTTGGATGTCAACACGGACAATCCTCCCAATTTAACGGTAGCGGGCAAGCAGTGGAGAAAGTCGATAGCTTCCAATATCTTGGCAGCCAGGTACCGTCAGACGGCCGAACCAAGAGTGACTTAGGTGCACGAATCAAGAAGGCTAGGGCTGTTTTTGCGAGCTTAAGAAATATATGGAGGCCAAACCAAATAAGTCAACGCACCAAAATCCGAATTTTCTACTCAAAAGTGCAATCTGTGCTGTTAAACGCCAGCGAGACGTGGTACGTATCAGCGGAGAATACTAAAAAGCTGCAGGTCTTCATCAACCGATGCCTGCAGTATGTAATTGGTGTCTAGTGGCTTCACAATTGGATCTCAAATGCTGAGCTGCATCATCGATGTAAACAGAAACCGATATTAGTGGAAATTCGAGAACAGAGTGGAGGTGGGTCGCCCACATATTACGAAGGAGCGGAAACGAAAGCTGCCAACAACCGCTGGATTGGAAGCCAGCAGGACATCGCAGCAGAGGCAGACCCAGGGGCTCGTGACATCTGAGCCTCAACAAGGAAATAAAGGAAGTCTAACGAAATCTGACCTAAAAGCTAAACCTAGCAGCCACCCTTCCTGGAAGTCTTTCACGTTGGCCCTATGCAACCCTAGGGATGGACAGGAGACATAAGCAAGTAAGTGAGTAAATTGAATAAAACATTCATATTGCTTGTTATCCGGCGAAATACTATCATTACACCTTTTTGTGATATGGTGAATGAATTGCGGGAAGATTAATCCCTTATCAAATATTAAAGCGCTGTCGACTGTTCAATCAAGTAACTTCTCACAAATCACCATGGCCTAGTGAAATCAACCACGGATTCAACATCAGCTCTGACAGAAACATATAAAATATATGCTGAAATTATAATTCATGCAACCACAAGAGAGTCGTTTCCTTTTTATTGACAATAACATATTCCTATCTCTTTGTAATGCTTTCGTACAATGAACGAATGTTCTTTCTGTGTCAACAAATGCTTCGTTCTTTTGACAGCTGCACGTGTGCGATTGAATACGAAGGTCTTAAAGAGTAGACGTCAGTTTCATTGTCGAAAACAAAGAATAGATTCGTTCTTTTGGATGCCGGAGGTCCTCAAACAACTAAATGCATGGGGACTATCCGGGCACATAATGTACTCCCTTCAAAACTTCTTCCAACACCGGACGTTCTGAATCACTGTAGGAAACCACCGCACCGTCATCTTTAACGTGGAAACAGGCGTGCCACAAAGGTACCCAGGTAACCAATAAGCAGTTCCAAAGCGTTTTAACGGCACCCTATCAAGCAATTAAGTCGCCTTAAATGCAACATAAATGCCGCTTTTGGCACAATATACGGCTGCTTTTCTGAAAGGCTATAATAATGCTTCATTAATGCTACTTTGCATTCAAAATGCTTATTACAGGCTACAAGCATTTGAATAGCATTTGAGATTCAAGTTTACAACAGATAGCATTCAAGGTGCTGATAAAATGCTAATATAATGCTTGTAGCATCTGAAATGCAGATTTAGCGTTGATTTACTGCATATGCTAATGCTTATTGGTTACCTGGGTAGTCCAATTCCTCGTTTGAATGAACGGGATTTTTCTGAGGATACCAGCGTTCATTTTCATCTTTGTTCACGTGGACGACATCGTCCTGATGGTCGCGAGGAGCACAGTATCTGTCCTCCGAAAAAAAAACTGGCACAAGTTGTGCGGTACATCGAAAATTTGCCTCAACCTCCGGGTTTCAGCTGTCTTTGTAGAAAAGCGACTTCACACATATCTGTGGCAACAACCACCGGACACTGATTACAACAATCATGCTCGGATGCCGCTCCATCAAGCAGCGGACTTCAGTCAAGATCCATGCTCAGCCACTCTTTATCGTTCCGCCAGCACTTCCTCGAAGTTAAACAAGACACCAATAATCGGCCAACCAAACTTCTAGTTGCTGTAGCTATCGCCAACAGCAGAATCACGTACGGCCTTCAAATCACCAGACTCACCAGACTGCTCTGGAGCAATGGCAAGTGGGACAATTATAGTTGTTAGAAATGCCACGGTACGTTAACATAACCTTGTACCTGGACACGCAGGTATACTGAGGCCATTGATAAGCTAGCAAATCCCTCCCGATGCGTGTGAGACAAATCTTGGCTTAACAACTGTGATGCGTTCCTACGTCGCATAAAGAATACAACACAAGAGTGGATAGATATGCCCTATCGTTGAGATCAGAAGATTCTGACTCGGCTGAGTATAGGACATACTTGACTCACTCACGGGCCTCGTGAATTCTACTGCCAAGTACCAGAGGGCGCTCATCTTATATGGCCAAGTATAAGCCAGTAAATAGAAGTCGAACTTGAAAAGAAAATGACTACTGACAACAGTGTCACCGATAGGCACTGTAGGGCATCTTACAAAAAAAGAGTACGAAGTGAACCTATTGCATCACACCCTACGCATCACGAGTACAAACGCATTATCGTATTTTGCAAACGCTATAATCGCGATATTTGTGTTTGATTGGTTAAAAACAAAATGGAAGGGCAAACTTCAATGTGAGGAGAGATGATAGATTTGTACAATGTGTTACTTGAACAAAAACATTTCCATTTTTCAGACACCACGTTCGATATACAGAAGGCACCGGCGGAAGAGATGGAGTTGGCATCGGAATTACCTTCCAGTAATACGCCTAGTTCCACAAGCTTTCAAAACAGAGTTGAATTTTTCCAGAGGAAGCCTTAGCTGTCTGGCTAGCAGTGACAACCCCATCTGACCAGAAAATCACTGCTTTCATCTACTCATTAAGAGTTGTTGCGACCTTTGGCTCAGAAACCTTAACCCATCCTTCGATCCAGGCAATCATTATCCACAGCTACCTCATTCATAATTCATAATTCAACGTAATTCAACAAAATCGATTGTTTATTTCACAAAAAAAAAAGATTTATTTCTACATTACAAAAAGTTGATTAAGATGTTCATTCTCGAACTTTCTGTGGTACACCCGTTATCAGGTTCCGTGCGGCATCTTCAGATACGCCTGCCATGACGATTTTCCATCTTCTCTTGAGATCATGTGTACCATTTTCTCTCTTCTTAGTTTCGAAGAGTTTCCGCATGATCAAAGCCCAGTACTTCTCTATTGGGCGAAGTTCAGAACAGTTTGGTGGATTGACTGTTTTTGGCACATGTTTGAGCTGTTGTACCTTATACCATGCCATGACCGATTTCGCATAGTGACAAGAGGCCAAAACAGAGCTGGAGAGTCGTAGCTTCTGATAAACAGTAGCAACCGCTTTTGCAGATATTCTTTCTAGTACACATCTTTATTGATAGTGCCGTTAGAAGCGAAACTTATAGATTTTAGACCACAACTACACATGGCTTGCTAGATCAAATACTGCTTCAGGACTGTTCATAAGACCACGTAGACCGAAATTTGCCATTTTCAAACCCCCCTCCCCCATCGTAGACTTTCGTAGACTTTTTCCAACCACCCCCCCTCCTCAAAGTCTACGTAGACTTTGTCAAATTCTTTTTTCTAATTTATGGAAAATGTTTAACAATATGTGGCTGTGGCGGTTTGAGGAAAGATTTATGAAATCAAACTCAAACAATCAGGTTATGCAGCTATTCCTTTTTATTTTGTTTCATAAAAATACCATAAATAAAAAATAACAGCAATCAATGCTAAAGATGCCCACACCATGGCTGCTTAAACCAATAACTAAAGTTCATCAGCGGAAGTTCTGGTGGGATTGTTTCTTGGATGTCAAGCCCAATGATTTCGACAAAACGTGATTCTGTCTATAGAACTTGTGTAGCTCCGTTCTCGCCGACCTCACAAATAATTTCTTCCAGGCGTTGCTGCAGAATCTTGAGTGGCCTTATTTCCTTCGATGAAATATCTGCCTTGTGGATGCTTTTGCGTTGATCTGCATTCACTTTTGTCACAAAATGCAGTCCACAATCAAAGCATTTGCGGCTATTTTTGTTTTTGCTTTACATATCAAGTTCAGTTTATCTTCTTTGAAAGTTTTCCAAAGCAAGTTGATGTCTTCACAGACCTGGTTATGTATTTTCTACTTTGTCCCTTCCTGCGCTATAGCATTGTTGACAGGTATCACAACCGCATATAACTAAAACCCTCTTCTAAATGTTTGTCAAATGGGAGCAAGTTAACTACTCAATGCTTGACATCATAAACATACTAATGAGTTGGTACCATGGTTTGATCCATCGATGTTTTAAAAAACTAATAAAGAAACACAACCAACACGCTCAAATTACTGTTTCTTGTTATATTTTTAAGCTCTCGAAAAGATAATTAGAGACAGTAATTTTAGCGTGTAGCATTAAACCCCGTTCACATTGCAACCTACATTACGTGATCTTGATATCAAATGCCACGCAAATTATTTTTGGTGAAAACTAAAGCCTGTCAACGTTAATTTTGGGCACTTTTATTTCAGTGTAGATTTTGAATTATTTCACGGATCGCTGAAACGTTTCCATTATATGACAGCTGAAACTCTCCACTTTATTTCATGGTACAACATGTTAACATTATTGTTACATTCAGTAAAATGGCGTCGAATCAAGTGCGGACACGCGTTTTGTACGAACGGCGGCAATATTTAAATTTATCGGTATGCAATCTTGCCAAGAAACTAAAACTACCGAAAAGTACCATGTTTTGTGTTTGCAAATTATTTGACCAGCGCTTGACTGTGGATTGGAAGGTTGGAAGTGGAACAAATCGTAAGTATATACCCGACATATGGACAAGAAGGTGGCAGCCATTATTGATCCGGATCTTTCTGTGCGAAATGTAGCGTGGAAGTCAAAATCATACGTAAAAAAGTGAAACAGGGGCAAAGACTGAAGGCGTACAAAGTAAAAAAGGTCCCCTACTGTGATGACATGCAAAATTTTACTGCAAAAAGTCTTCTACGGTGTTTGACGTACATACTCGAAGACTTTAAATAGCTTCTGGGCCTGGCTTTTTATACCGCACAAAGAAGGTGTCCACATTTTCGACAAAGATGCATATGATTAGGCAGGCCATATGTAGTTGTGGTCGAAAATCTAAATGTGTCGTCTCTACCGGCACTATCAATGACGGTGTGTACGAGAATGTCTGCAAAAGTGGTTGTACCGTTTATCAGTAGCCACGACTCTCCAGCTCTGTTTTGGCCTGATTTGACCTCTTGTCACAATACGAAATCCTTCCTGGAATGGTATAAGGTACCAGAGGTCAAATATGTGCCAAAAACAGTCAATCCACCAAACTGTTCAGATCAATGCCCAATAGAGATGTACTGGGCTCTAGTTAAGCGGACACTCTTCAAAACTAAGAAGAAAGCAAATGGTACCGAATATTTCAAGAAAAGATGGAGAATTGTCCCGGCGGGCATATCCGAGGATACCGTACGGAACCTGATGGCAGGTGTACCACAGAAAGTTCGAGAACTTAGCAGAAAGAAGGATTAACCTATTAATCAACTGTTTCTTATGTAGATATAAGTTTATGATTGTGAAATAAACAATCGGTTTTTGAAATAATGTGTTAATTTAGATTTGCTACTATTATGTTTGTGTTCGAAATTTAACGTAGACCATCTTTAGATGTGTAGATGCATAATATGAAGATAGGGTATGTGCTACCTTGACGTCAGCCTATTATGGATATTCCATCGATGGTCACATATTTGGTGAATATGGATAACTCATAAAGTTGATGCGTCACACTAACTACAGCTGTAGTCAAGACCACTAACTGAGAAACAGTTCAGAACATTTATTTAGTTATTATTTGACGTCAAACAATGTAGACCGTTTGTTACATGGATAATTCGTACATGAATACTTCATACTAAGATTAAATGCTATATTCTAATTTCGCAGTGCTAAATATGTTGTCAATTTTGTACTAGGTGTATTAAAGTCAATCATTTCGATGCTGATTATATACAATCATAATGCAGTTTCATGCGGTTAAATTTCGCATAATTTGTGATGAATCTACTAGACATAGGTGACAATTGCGTAATGTCAGTGTGCAATAAATTTACTGACAAAATCAGTCGATCAATACGTTGTGATACCAAATCATTATCAAATAAAACTAGCATATCCGCGTTTTTTAAACACTTCATATTGATCAAGCTACAACGTTAATATGCTGGGAAGGTAGTATGTCCATCTAGCTTAGCATGCATCATAATAAAACTATTATTGAATGACTTTATTCCTTCGGTTTGTGTATAAGGACGAGCAATCACAATATTGTATATTGAGCAACCGCAAACTCATGCATTTCCACTGAAATTTTACCAAGTATACAAACGTTTTACTACGTTATTGATACAACATGGCCATGTTTGGGAACTATACGAGTAATATGATCCACAAACGTTAGTTTTGAGTCTACGAATAATATCTATCTGCTATTTTACGCATTTATGTACATTTTCTGTTCCTAATGTAACTTAGTTTGACGTGTAACTGTTTTCTGTACGTCGAGACTACATTATTAGCATTTATCGATTCAATAAGCCAAATTTAGATCACGTTGAAGAACGTGTAGATCATCTGTTCAAGCTTAACCAGTTGAAATCATGATACCCCAAGAAGCTGCATGAAATCAGAAAATATACGTGAAATTGAACAACTATTAGTTGATTAATGTATATCATCAATTACTTCGGATTACATCGTGTCATCCTTATAGCAACATAATTGTTGTTGATTATCGACTGGATTATGACACTTTTAATACATAGGCCGAATGAAGGAGCTAGGCTAACAGTTACATCCCGATTACCCTATGAGTAGACTATCTTCACGTTGCATTTTTTTGCTTACACGACATGTTCTAGCATAGTCAATATTTGATGAATGAAGAGAAGGATACTCATGATTTGATGCGTCAACTTTGACGCCAGCTGTAGTCAAACCACTTGATGGAAACAGTTCAAACTTTGTCCACTTTATTTAATATATTATTTTAAGCTATGATGAAATTTTTAATAGGCTACCAAAATTTTTCACAGGAATACGGATTTTTGAAATTTGTGTGTAAAAATCTTATTTTACATATTTTATGAAAATTTCAAGTTTATAAATCTTATCAACATAAAATTTTGTTCACATAAAGTCTATATTGATAATTGACAAAGTTACAGAAGGTTGCACATGGTACTTTTTGGAAGCAAAATTTTGCTCGGCTTTTTTTTGCTATTGAGTTTACAATAAATAAAATAAATTTAGAACGCAACCAGTAAAATCTAAAATTTGTACGTTTGTTCGTATCATTAATATGTTGAAAATAAACATAATGTGATTTTAATTTCAAACAGCGATGTCACTTGGTTTTAAACATAGAATATATTTGAAAGAAAGCAAGTTTATGTTTGCGGCCAGAATAAACTAATTTTATGTTTGGATTTACCTGTAATATGTTTGTTATGACGGATTTTTTTCTGCGTGGAAGGTATGAATATCAGTTTTGTAGAGAGTAAAAAAAGGTCTACGTAGACTTTTGGTATATCCCCCCCTCCCCCATCGTAGACAAACGTAGACTTTTTCGAAACCCCTCCCCCCCCCCTTAATTGTCTACGTGGTTTATGAATAGCCTCTCGAGAATTTGGACACCTTCTTTGTCCGGAAATACTCGGCAACGGCGTTCTTTGCATTGCGGTATGAAGAGCCAGACTCGGAAGCTGTTTAAAGTCTTCGAGTACGTATATTACGTCGTCCATCATGATACAAGGAAATGGTTTGCAAAAAACAAATGATGTAAAGGTGGTGGTGCAATTGTGCTTGTCATCATGGTTGGGCACCTGTTTCACTTTGTACGCCTTCAGTCCTTGCCTTTGCTTCACGTTTTGTACGTATGATTTTTGACTTCCTCACTTTGCGAGCCACATTTCGCGCAGAGCGATGGGGTAGCATACTTTTCGATGTGTTCCACTTCCAACCTTCTGATCCACAGTCAAGCGCTGGTCAAATGATTTGCAAACATAAAACATGGTACTTTTCGGTTGTTTTAGTTTCTTGACAAGATCGCATACCGATGAAGTCGGTTTTTTGCCGTTTGTACAAAATGTGCTTGCGCACTTCTACTTCTATTGTGATTCGACGCCATTTTACTGAATGTAACAAAGTTGTACCACGAAATAAAGAAGACAGTTTCAGCTATCATATACATGAAACGTTTCAGTGATCCGTGAGATAACTCAAAATCTACTCTGAAAGAATGGGGTCCGAAATTTAAGGTGAACAGACTGTAGCAGCTTAAAAACTCTAACTGTAGCATTATCATAATTATCTCCAAGTCATGAAGTAGTGGTTTCTGCGTAGACTTTATAGTTGAGTGTAGACTAAACTGATGAAAATTTTGAAATTTCGTTCAAAAAACAAGCATAAGCAAAATTGTAGCTGATTTCCTAAAAGAAAATTTATAGATCTTTTTCAGAAAGATTTAGGAAAAAGAAAGGAAATAGTGAATGAAAAGTTTGCTTTCCCCACAATACTTTCACGTTAACGTCACGTCCACTGATTAGAATGCGATTTTTGTAGGCGCTACCATCTAACACAGACGTCTCAAAGATAGTGCTGCAGTCACAAAGGCTACGGTCAAAAGTTCGTTCGGGATAGGTTATATGATATGTGACACAATTTATTGAGATTATCTTCGATTGCAGGTTCCGTTGTCTGACTGAAGGTGGCACATGTACATGTACATGCAAAACATTCACCTGCTGCGAAATTTGAGTTCTGCACACCACCAACAGTTTATGTGTACAGTTCTACCCAGGTAACCAATAAACAGTTTGGCCCAATATACTTACTGTAATGCTATACATAATGCTTCCATTAATGTTATTCTGCATTCGAAATGCTTATTACATGCAACAGGCATTTAAATAGCATTTGAAATGCAACTTTACAACAGATAGCATTCAAGATACTAATATAATGTTAATAAAATGCTTCTACATTATGAAATGCAGTTTTAGGGTTGATATACTGCATACGCTAATGGGTAGCGAACGCAGGGGATAGAAAACAGAAAGATTTTTTTCAATATTTCTGCCGACAGTTTCAAAAAGTTTTAAAATGCGTGTGAGTGTACTTGATAGCTTCATTGCAAACGCACTTATTTGATTTATCTTTCGTTGTGGGTTATTAGTATCCATTCTTATAATTAGATTCCACATGAGTAAACATCATATGCAGTAATAAGCCAGCAATTAACGATATTTGGAGCGTCATAAATTTACGTAGCAACATTTTTTTAAACCATCGGCTGGTAGCAGCAGAAAGTGTTTCGTCGCCTGTAAGAAAACGGTACAGGAATGTCCTGCAATTTTATCCCACAACATTTTTTTAAGTTATTGTTTGTAATGAAAACTGTAAAATGTCGCTAATGTCATAAATGTCATAAACCACTGCTTCTAACAGACCATGTGCCAAATCCTTAACGGCAAGTAACGATCGCCATCATCTTCATCAAGCGATTTTTCATTCAAAACACACAAAAAAATCGTTCATTCAAAACACACAAACCGTTCATCATAATTTAATCATGCTAACCTGTACACAGTGATGACTTTTAGTTAATAAAAACTTAAGTTTTAAACAAAAATCTGGTTAACTTTAACTTTTAACTTTAAAAATAAAAATATGCTGATACCTCGCATTTGTTGAAGCAATGCTTGCTGCTGAAATGTCTGAATGTTCAGTTTATAATTGGTGGAGTTTTCAATATATGTATCATGATATGATCAAGTAGGTTTTACCAGTTCACTGAAATCTAAGAAGCACCAAATGCTTCTTAATAAATGAAAATAAAGAACAACTAGCTACCATTCATTGTTAACCCATTTTCGCCGTTTTCCACAAAACATTTTTTTCGACGATATCGTATCAAAATATAAGTCTTGTGGATGCATTAATGAAATTTAGCATTTTTAGAGGTTTTTTTTACGCTTAGGAACACCGTGACAGCATGTTGCGTATACGCAACACTGGCGCATTGCTCTAAAAATAGAATGCAAAATACATTTTAGAGCTCAAATGGTACACACTCAGCCACACCTTAATGGATGGTTAACTGTAATGTGATGTGATATGTAATAAGAACCCACCATCAGTGCAAGGATTACCTATGGCTGCAGGACTATTCTCAGCAGGTTGTTCTGAGAGAATAGCCTACGTGATGGCTTCTTGTAGCAGGGTCAGCCGATCTCAGTGAGGACCTTCGGAAGACTACGGCCAGAAGGCCGCGTGTCTTCGCATGACAAAGGACTGGCGACTCCACGAACCCTTGTCCAGTCAACAAATCCTTCGACTGCCTTAGGCTACCCCCCAGGGAATCCCCGTTATATAGTTGTTAAAGAAACAGTAGACATTTTTAGCATAAATGATTTATAAAAGTTAAGACAAAATGAAAATTTCACGGCTATACTGAACTTTAGATTCAATTAACACATTTTTTATTGTTTTTTTTTTGCACTAGTAAATGTACTGGGATATTGCAAATTTCTACTGTTCCTTATAAAATAGTTGTGGGCAATAAAATGAGGAAAAATCTCACAAAATAAAGAATACTTACATTTTTCGTGGTAGGGTAATACTTCAGCATGCTATCTTACCGCGCTGGCTACATTGCGTTGGTGGGACTGCCTCCTAAGGTATAGCTGACGAGATACAGCGTTTCTTACTCAGCCGTTGGTGGACAGACGCTCGGCACGCACCTCCTCAATCTAGCTGAAGTCAGAAGGACAACAGTGCCCAGGCTGCACTACCAGCTAAGTACGCAACCCTTAGCTGGCGGTCTTTGTCATCTGTTGACCCGTGGAAGCATGAGGTAGGAACTTGTGAGGACCAGAGCTATGTTGCGGGGACGCACGCTCCATCACAGTTGTCGACTCACCACTTTGCAGCCCCCTTAATGGATGGTTAACTACCCGAGCAAAGTTTTATACCAAATTGATAACAAGTTCTAATATCATATTATCAGTGTTTGATCACTAAATATGTTATCATTTAGGCTGAATAAACAGGCAACATAACAAGAGTGATAACAAATTAATGTTCGTTGGATATCACAATATTAACTCGTTTTATTATCATCGAGTTCATTTTGATAACAAATTTTGTGATATAAACAAATTTCTTGAGATATTTTCAAATTATGTTATCATCATGATATCAAATTCATATACTAAGAACTGAAGTTGTACTTCTGGTAAGAAGCTCAATTTCATATACATCACATGCTGGTAATATTCAGCATTCGTCAGCATGCTGGTAGAATTCAGTTATGTTCGTCGAAAATCGTTCTTAAAAATTGATAACAGATGATAACAAAATTTGTCGATGTTGATGACTAAATTTGTTATGCGATAACAGACGAGATCAAAATGACATCTGAGATAACAAAACTTGTTACTTATGTGATATCAGTTTGTTATTTTACTTTGCTAGAGGTAGCTACAAATAATATTTGGCCTTTTCGGTTTTCAGAATTATCTCTTCGGCTCCTCACCAGGTGTGAAGTTATGAACCCTCAGGTGATCAAAAATTTTGAGAAGCTCCTTGAGTTGAACCCTCAAACCCGCTTCATGACCTTGTACCATTTGTACATAACACAGGATGTCAGCCCTTCGCCGAACATTTCCAATCGTGTTTGCTTCTCCGATTTCGACAGTTCGGTTCATTTTGATTTTGAATCCCAGAGCATCATCGTCCTATGATTGCTCCGGTGATTATTGCTGCAAAGTTTGGCCAAGTTGATTCCACTAAATCGTTCTTCACTGACGGATCTTTGATAGAGGAGTCAGCAGGCTTTGGTATATTTAATGAAATTTATAGCCCTAACGGTAAACTACAAGCTCCTTTTTCCTTATATGTCGCTGAATTAGAGGCAATACATTTTACGCTAGAAATTGTTGCCTCATTAACACCGGATCAGTACTTCATTTTCACGGATAGTCTCAGTTCTATAGAGGCTATTCGCTCATTGAGCCGGTAAAGCACTCCTCGTATTTTCTCATGAAAATACAGGAGCTTCTAAGTGCTTTATCTTCGCGTTATTTTTATCATCACCTTTGTATGGGTCCCATCTCATTGTTCAATTTCGGGCAATGAGAAAGCGGACTCGCTTGCAAAGGTGGGCGCTATGGAAGGCGATATTTGTGATCGACAAATCGCCTTCAACGAATTTTTCTATTTTTCGTCAACAGTCACTCGTCAGCTGGCAGTATAAATGGAGTAAAGGAGATTTGGGGCGATGGCAACATTCTATCATCCCAAAGGTGTCGAAGAAATCTTGGTTTAGCGGGATGGATGTGGGTCGAGACTTCATTCGTGTCATGTCTCGCCTCATGTCCAATCATTATTCTTTGAACGCTCATTTATACCGGGTTGGGCTGAGCGACAGCAATCTCTGTGAGTGTGGACAAGGCTATCAGGACGCAGATCACGTTATTTGGTCTTGTGCTGAGCATTCTGGAGTCAGATCTGAGCTTTATGATTCCCTTCGGGCTCGAGGTAGACAACCCAATGTGCCAATTCGAGATATTTTGGCTGTACGTGATTTGGAGTACATGAAACTCATTTATGTGTTTTTGACTAACATTAGCATTAGATTGTAGTTAGTTTAACCTGTATGTTTAGTATAAGTTTTTTTTATATGTGTATGTGTGTGTGTTTTTTTTTTCAAGAAATGTTCAAGTCAAAAGAAAACCATAAGTTGTATAGTTATGTGTTTAGATAATTTTGAATTTAAATTTAATGTGTTATGTAAACCATACTTTAAATTCCCACCCTCTTTCTCATACGTAATTTGTAATTCCTATTAACCTCGAGACGGCCGCGAGTAATCGGCTTTATCCTCCTAACTTTAGTTTTAAGATAAATGATGTATAAAATTATGAAAATTAGGCTCTGTAAAGTTAATTCGATTGAGCCTGTACAAATAAATGATTATTAAAAAAAAAATATTTGGCCTTTTGTGAACATATTCCCATTGTGAAACGACAAAAAATATAACCAGTAACTTCTTGTTTATGATTGAAATTGTTTCCATAAGACATGTACCAACTCATACAATGCAATTTGTGAGTTTTTTTTTTTCTATTGGTGTGTGTGAACACAGTCAGTAAGATAGCCAAAGGATATACCTTTCAAACAAACTTATTTGTTTTGATCGTATTCAACGTACATGGATACACGAATTTTTCAAAACCACTGTTGCGTATACGCAACAGCGGACGGAAATGGGTTAACACAAGCACACAAATTCAAATGAACGAAGAATTTAATATTTATTCAAGTCTCAGTGCGATTCACTGTTATTTTCTTATGATTTCGATGTCAACATACAGAAGCATGGCCTTCTAGTCATAGTAGTCGCTTCAAGTTTGAAAGGTGGTGAATGCTAATGTTTCTCTCAATTAGCAACATTTCAATTTATTTAATTTCCATTGTTACCCAGTTAGAATTAATCAAGCATTGTTTTTTTTTGTTTGCGTTCATATCATTTAAGATGGACCAAGAGTAGATGGCGAAACTGTCACAAATCACTTTAATCTTCCCTTCTTCAAACAAACAAAAATATCCTAATCAAAACTGGAGCTTCAAGTAGAGCTCCTGCATTAATGTTTGAAACTGCATTTGTCAACCAATATGTTCAAGGACTATGAAACACGGGAATACTGCTATCGAGATAAAAACTTGAAACAATTTATTTCTTTCATTTTAAGAAACATGCATGTCCACGTTCAACCATGTTGGTATACCATGTGAGGATATGTCATCCCAAAACCCATCGAATGGATCACCCAATTCAGTGAAAGCCGGAAATAATTTCATTATCTCAAGAAATGAAATAATCAAAATTAATTTCACCTGACAGTAGTATCATGCGACTGTTTACCCCCTTCCACGGTTCCATTAGCATTTAAATTATCCTGACAAAATTGCCCGCAAAACCGATCCCATGTTACTTTCAATTCGAACTTTTCCTTCTGCATTTCCTGCTGTTGTTTCGGTGTTATTTTTTTATTCCTCAATCGTCATCAGGTATTGATATCAATCCTTGTCCGGTTGGCAGCAAAACACAGCAACCAGCATTGATCAAATTAGTAGCACACCCCCAGTACGGTTGGCAGTATGGCAATTTAGCTTACACTGCAGTCATGTTTCAACAACAGGATATGCGTTCGGAAATATGTTTTTGCCTGTGTTGTTAATCGCTTAAACAGCCACGGTACAATGCAGCACGTCGTACTCAATAAACACCATGGCGCGAATATTATCGAGCAATTATTTGATTTTGCACTGCTCACACACTTGCCTTTCAGTTATCTTGTTCAATCATCAGCTGGCTCACTTGAGGTGAAGATACTAAGTAGTAAGCCTTACCGCGAAGCTTCGAGAGCCTCCCACTTTCCACATAACATACAATTATTGAATGGCTATTCTTTGATTAGTAAATTGCAATAAACATAGAGCATATACATCTGACAGTTTAGTTCAGAATGTACTAAACAATTTTAATTATTAAAATTGTAACAATGTCTGGATCCAGATTGTCCCTAAGAAAAGTTACAGTTATTCAAAAATCGATGCTTGTAATTGAGCATGAGCATGTGCTTAATGACCATCGGTGGTTTGCTTCTCCGTGATTGATCAAACTCAAATGATGAGACTGTCACTTGGGAGTAGTGAATCATTCTCAATATGCTACTTTTGGTGTCTTAATTTATAGTATCGACCACGTCCTTGTATATAACATAAATAACTAATACTGAGGAATTTTGTCTTTGTGTGCAAATTCTAAGCTGATCGAACTTGTGATTATTACGCTACTGACACACTGCAAACAGTACTTAACTTTCGATCAGCATGGTTTCATCTAAGGAAGATCATCCACCACCAATCAGCAGTGCCTTACCGCATATCTTACGGATAGCTTAGCAGAAAGGGTTCGAACAGACCTGATTGCTGCTTTCGACAAAGAATATTGAACTGGTTCAACTCGTCGGCCGCAAGCTGATTGTGATAGTCAAAGGTTTCCAATCTCTAGAGTTTTTGGTGTTACTGTACTGAAGCGATGTAAACCACACAATCTTGGGCCCTCGGTTATCATTTGCCGATGATTAAAAATTTGAAATTTTGCTTCAACGTGAGCTTGACAGTTTCTATGAACTGGTGATTGCAGGTTTTTGACGTAGAACTTTCGTCGCTCTTTTCTATTCTGAACTGATCTGAACTGAGTGATAAGGCGACCACACGCTAACAGCATACTATATGATGCTACGAACGATCGAACAGTACAGCGCCTTGAGAGCATAAATATCGGTGAAACCACTTGTATTGCGACGAATAAATCCCAGTGCTGCATAGGCCTTTGCGGTAGTTGTGCTAATATGCTCATTAAACCAGAGTTTTGTACCTACAGTAACCCCTAGGTCACGAATTGCTTGAACACGCTCTATAGCTTCTGAGCTGATGGAGTAATCAAACTCTGCTCGGGATTGCCGGCGGGTGAACGAAATAACTTTGCACTTCTTGATGTTCAGTTCCATTACATTCTCAGAACACCACAACAAAATTTCGTCGATGTCAGCCTGAAGAGCGCAACTGTCGAGATGCGATGATATTACCTTGTAGATTTTTAGATCGTCAGCGTAGAGGAGAAAGCGTGATTTCAGCCGAAAGCACAAGTCATTCACGAACAATATAAAAATCAGTGGTCCCAGAACGCTTTCTTGCGGTACACCTGACGTGAAGGAGAAGACGCGGGACCGACTAAAGGGCGAACACGAAATTATTGCGACACATTCAACAGGGCATAACTTTTGTACCATTGGGTAAAAATCAACCAAATTTTGCACACTTTCTCATTGATCTGTATTGTTTACATGCTGTCAAACTCGAAGTCGTGTTTTTCGATTCAACGAAAATGGTGGTGAACCAACGCGAGTCGAGAGAACAAATTCTTTCCAAACACCTGTAATTTCCTGACCTGTCGCACCGGCAGTTGGGAAAAATGTTGAACATTCACCATTCAACCGTCTCCAGAGTGATGAAGCGGTTCCAGGAGCGGTTGACGTTGGACCACGGCAAAGGAGCTGGAAGAAAACCGGGACCGAAGAACAACAAGACGGAGGGAAAGGTGAAGCCGATGATTAAAGCAAATCCCAACGTCTCAAGCCGTGATTTGGCTAAAAAGATCGGCATGTCGCAGAGCTACGTCCAGAATGCAAAGAAGAGAGCTGGACTACATACATACAAGGTACAGAACTTCCCAATCCGCGATGAGCGGCAACAATCGACGGCTAAAACTCGGGCACGGAAGCTCTACGAGAAGATGCTGACAAAATATGGCTGCTGTGTGATGGACGACGAAACGTATATAAAAGCCGATTTTAAGCAAATTCCGGGGTTGGAGTTTTTCACCGGCAAGAGCAAGATCTATGTGGACGACAAATTTAAGAAGAAGAAAATGTCGAAGTTCACCTCCACATATCTCATTTGGCAGGCCATCTGCTCTTGCGGACTGAGGAGTGAGCCTTTCGTGACAAAGGGCACAGTAAATGGCGAGATCTACAAATCTGAGTGCCTCGAGAAGCGCCTTTTGCCGTTCTTGCAGCAGCACGACGAAGCTCCGCTATTTTGGCCAGATTTGGCATCATGCCACTATTCTAAAAGTGTTCTGGAGTGGTATGAGGCCAATTCTGTCCATTTTGTTCCAAAGGACATGAATCCGCCAAACTGTCCGGAGCTGCGCCCGGTGGAGCAGTACTGGGCAATGATGAAGCGGGAACTTCGGAAGAGCAAGAAGACAGTCAAAGAGGAGAAGGACATGTTAAGAAAATGGAAAAAAAAACTGAGAAACTGGTACCGGATGACACTGTAAAGACTTTGATGGAGGGCATCAAGCGAAAATGCGTTCAATTTTACACTCAAGGCTCCATCGATTAACTTTTCTTTTGATTTTTGAAGTAAATATATGTATAAAACTACCCTAAAATTTTGGTTTGATTCTAAACATTATAAGAAAATTGGCATGACATTTTCGGTGTCGCAATAATTTCGTGATCGCCCTTTACCGTTTAATTTGACGAAAGCGCTCCGACCAGATAACTAAGAGCGCAACCACTTTGTGATCCAATCTGGAAACCCCAGATACCTCAGCTTGTCAATTGCAAGGGTGTGAGGAACCTTGTCGAACGCTTTTGAAAAATCGAAGTATATGGTATCAACTTGGTGACGATTCTTAATTTCCGTTGATAAGTTTATTTCAACAGCATGTTTGTTACCAGCTTTGAAAATCGGAGTGATTGATGCTAACTTCCACGCTTCGGGAAAAGTACCTTCTCTGAGTGACCTGTTAAAAATAGTCATCAAAGGCATCAGCAGTGAGTCAGCACATCCTCTTAAAAACAACGGCGGTATCTTGTCTGTGCCCGACCCTTTCGGCACATCCAACTTTTCTAGGGCTGACAAAACTTCATGTTGTACATTTTCGAATAAATCGGCAAACAGATTAGCTAGCTCGTGAGGTGAATCGGCCGAAGTTTCTTTAAAAGTCATGTCGGTAGGGATCCGGTTCGATTGCTTACGGCTTCGAATATACGACCAAAAGAATGACGGGTTCTGCATCGCTATCTGCTCCAATCGTCTTATATAGCATCGAAAAGCCGCATCCTGGCAATTGGCGTAATGGGTTTCGAGGGACTCTGGATTGATCCGGTTCACAGTAGTTCTTGATCGAAAATAGCGTTTACGAGCTTTTCGCACAATGTTACGGAGATACTGCAACTCAGTTGTCCACCACGGTTGCTTAAACGAATGAGGCCTACTTGTTCGACGTGGAACATATTCCTCCATAATATCGTACAATTTTTCATAAAACATACGTACCGTTTCATCCGTATCTTTTGCACGAAACATTTCAATCCAATCGACTTCCATGAGAGCCTTATTCAGTTCCGGAAAGTGGCAACGTCGAAAATCGAAATCATCAATGTAGTTCGAGTCGCTAGCTGGTTGCCGATTCGGATGAGGGATGATGGTGGCTCGATAAGTTCAGCATCGTTTGGATCGTTAACAAATGCCAAATCAAGTGTACGACCTTCGACTTCTGAAGAGGATTCTTATGTCTTGTCATGCTTTTCTAAGAATTTTAATTTTGTAGTGAATAATAAAATGGTTGTACTAAAAAAATAAATTACTGGCATCCATTACCGTTTTCTTCATGATGCACCAATAATACCACATGAGAGCAAAACAGTGTTTGCACTATTACATGCATGTTGAATACTGAGGATTTAAGGGAGTTTTGCCTTAAGAGTTTGATGGAAATCTATCAAACATTCCGCTCCAAATTCGCAGCCAGTGATGGCTTAAATAGTTTTAATTCTTCCTTCGTCACATACCTAATTTCTTGTGTATAATTTTATAAACGGTCTTAATATTAAGCAAGCCTACGGCAAGAGTAGCATGCCAAATAGGATTAAAAAAAAACCGTCTTGGAAAATTGAAACTCTGTACCCTCATAACTCGTTAGATCTTGATTTATTTTTAAATTAATTAATATTTTGTATTAACATAAAAAAAATACACATTTTTTGTCGAAACTTGACCAGTGCGCGTTCTCTAAGGGAACACCCATTAATTATGCCACGCATTTTTTTTTGTATTGAATCGGGACTTGTCTGCTCTCGCTCTTAAAAGAGTTTAAATAGCGAAAACTAAAAACAACTCGATTCATTGCCAACAAAACAAACAATGAAAACTGTACCAACACCAAATACTTCATCATTTATCAAAAGCGATGAAGTTATTCGACATTCGACAAAAGATACGGAGAATACAGTGGGGCAGTGGTTTCTGTCGAAACAGAGGAAACAAAATCTGCCAGCGACCGTTGACAATATCATAAATTTGAATTTCCTATAGAAGTGTCAGATCTCACCATAGATGGATAAATTTTTTTTTTTTTCATAATAGAAGATGAAATTAAACTATTACAGCTCCATAGGATAGCATTTTTCGACTTAATATTCACTAAAACGCAAAATGCAGTGCGTGCTCATAATGAGGAAAAAAACGTATTAAACACATATCTGGCAGTGTGCCGCATATCTTTACATCTTTTACGCGTAATTGAAAGGAAAAATAAATAACCCGCGTAACAGTTTAAAGTAAACAAAACAAAACAATCCAAACCAATAACTAACTACATTTCTAGACAAAACAAAGTGGAAAGGAAATCGTTTGAGCGGCAAACCCAGTCGGAAATTAATTAAGTTCGTACATAGGCTCGGCTTTTTTTTCCTACGCAGCCTAGTTCGAACTACATCCGCCATAGTGCACGTACCTGTTAAGCGATGATTTGCGTACACGATAGTTTTCGTTTCGTAGCTTCAGTGTTATTTCAAATATTTTTCAGTAGCAATATGCTACTTTAGCGAAAATTGAAAATTAAATGGATGATGAAAGAAGTCTCTGTTCTTCTTATTATTTGGCATTTCAAGCTTATTGCTTTCACAATTTGCTTATTTCTTGCTCTCAACATAGTGTTCTAAATACACTTCCACAGTTATTAATTGAGAGGTTTCGATGACAGGTACTTTTTTTGCATTAGTATCATTTGCCACCCAATCATACCATATATGCTCAGAGCGTCGAGGAATTTTCCTGAACGAAAAATACCTAGACCAGACCAGGAATCGAACCCGAGGCGGCTGGGTTCGATTTCTGGTCTGGTCTAGGAATTTTTCGTAGAATCCATGGAATTGCTTTGTAGCTGCGCCTTTACCAGCTGAGTTAAGGGAGGCCCCCATCTCTACGCTCCTTTAAAACAAATATTCATTAGGGCGTTTGACTACCAACAGAACCTTTTGAACGTAAATAGATGTCTTAACCCTTCCCTTGTAGTAATAAACAAGCAGCTTAGCTATAGAGGGTCATCAAATAACTGTCAATTAAAGAATTATTCAGCTTACGAACGCCAAAAAAAAAAGCACGACGATTTTTGTCATCTTGTTCCTGCCTACCTTATGTAATTTATGACGAAACCGAGATTCAAAGTGTCAAATTGTATTATTAGCCTTATTAAAGCTACTCACTCATGCTACTCATGTAAACATCGGTGCGCTAAGATCGACACATGCAAGCGCCCTTTAGAACATAAGCATGAGTTGAAAGAGACAAGAAATCAAATTCAAACACATCGTTTGTCGAATTACGCATGTTTTGGTTTCAATAGACAGAATTTCATATGAAACCTTTGATTACGTTCCTTGGTATTTGCCAAAAGCGAATTACGTGTCGTGTAAAATTCATAATTTCTGAGTGTATAGGTTTTAGTATCAGCATAAGCAAGGTCGATCGAAAAGTGACTATTTTCTCAGAGAAGTCAGATCCAGAAATGTCTACCGGATCACCATAGAAAATGGGAAATTCTTGAATGACCACATGCCTATTTCCTAATTGCTGGCACGATGGTACTTAATAATCGAATACAGGATTCAGATTGGAGACCAACTCAGAATGTAGTTGTTGAATCTCAGGATTCCTTAAGCAACTCTGTCGTCTACTTGGGGGACCTTCATTAATGTCAAAGTTAGTGGTGGATGTTGGGGGACTATTTTACTGACTATCTCCTGAAGAACTACATATCCCATGTATTTCAGTTACATTTTTTGGAAGTAGTTGTGGACTAGTGTAACCACTTACCAACGGTGGACCTCCGTTACGTGTGAGTGTGAGCTTTTTAGTGAAATACCCGCATCTAGAAAATGAGAAGAAAGATTATTAATTCTATTTAATTCCAACCACCTTAATTACTTATCTTGACAGATACGCGTATTTTCTCTGCAATGTGCAGTCAATTATTCGTTCACGACACTGAAGTCAAGTATTAATACACGACACTGAAGAAATCTGCAAATTGTAGACGAAATATGCGTATCTGCCAAGATAAGTAATAAAATTAGTTGGAATGAAATAAAAATTACTGATCTTTCTTCTCATTTTCTATTTTCCACAGATGAATGGCCGTTGAGTAGCTACAACTAACTGGAATCGTAGTTGATGTTCCGTGGCTTGTTGGTGCTGATTCTCCTCAAATGCCTGCTTATAAAACACGTAGACTCATTTTTGAAAGTCTCTCTTTTTTTGTAATTTTATGTGAAGCTAAGACTTTGATCAGCCCGGGGCTTATGAACAACCCCCTACCAACTTCGTATTCTGCCTCTGGATTGCTGCATATTCTCGATTACGCTGCTCCAGCTGATGTCGCAGATCGGCCTCCGATTGCTGGATTCGATTCAAATCCTCGACATGCGTGTTCTCGAGATATTTGATGGAATCTTGAAATGCAGTTATATGACGACCACAAATTTCCAGCTGAGCACGGAGATCCTTCTCCGATTCTTGTTTCTGTCTTGTTTCTTTGTCGTACTGCGCTTCCAATACCTTCATACTGTTGATCATCTCCAATTCTGCTTGTTGTGTTCATTTCAGGTTTGTACTTAGCCTCCAGCTCATTGATGCATTGCACTGTTTGTTGTGATTCAATGGCAGGTGGCTTACGGTCTTCCTCGGTTTCGGAACTTCATCAGTCGTATGACTGGATCTCAATCCTATCTGTTTTCGGTTCAGCGCCGGTCTTCAAATCAGCTGGTACAAAGTTATCAACCATTAGAAGATCAACATAGGGCTTTAGATCTACAAATGATATTTCCATCGGGAGATTATTCCACTGCAAAGCTTCCTATGGTATCAGAGATTGGTTGCCCCACTAATGACTGGCCGAACAATTTAGAAATCGCACATTTGGAAACCCGTTCCGGTATTGAAAAACAGTGTACTACTTGCAGGTTACCAAATCCTTGGCTGTTTTAACCTGCTTCACCGAATCTGCCGTCCTTTTTACACTGCCCTGGTTACTGCGCGTATTACGTACACTCCTGAACAACTCATGCTTTCAGGCAATAAACTGCTTGCCTTGCTCAAGGTGAAATTCCTTTCCATTCCTTGGCTATCCTCACTTGGCTCAACTCTTTCATTAGCCTGCGTTCTTCATCCAAACGATCCAACGGTCTTGATCGAGTTTTTTTTGGTTTCCCCAAGCTAACAAATCTAAGTGTCATGATACCTTGGCAGATTATCAAGTAAAATACTCATTTAGCTATCAACAGGAAAAAATGTTGACTTTTAAATTTGCTCTCACTGATGCCAGGATCAGTTTAAAATTTTATGTCACATGAATACAATTTTGCTATCCACTTTTAAATTCCTTGGATAAAAAAAAAAGTTAAAAAATCAGCATCAAGCAGCAAATAGTGACCATAGCAACAAAAAATTAAAATGTATACACTTGAGTGATTTCAGACGTTGCGAATCAAAACAAACCCAAAATGGAGAGAGTTCTTCTCCTATGTGCGCATCAAAAACAGAGAGCACATAATATATAAGGCTAGACAATTATCACAAGCCATCAGTGGTACATGAGCGTCTTCCAAACCGTACATTTTTGCTTGTTGAAGTGGCGGACTTAACCCGTGCTTCGACCTACCCCGCAGTGGGATGTTAGGCAAAAATGGACGTCATTGGTTCGAGTACCACTGAACACATGCCCTTTTCGCTCAATTTCCTAAACATCTGTTCTATTTCCAACCTGCCGCACACTGATGGAACTTTCAACACTTTCTCTTCATAGCTTTCATTCTAGCCAAAAACATTAATGTTCACTCTTGGTGCCTCATGGTGATGAGCGAACATCTCCTTCTACATCATAATCGTTACTTTACGCATGGAGAACACATAACATAACAATTAATGTAGGGTATGTGTCCCTTGACTCAGCCTAATATGCAACAATCGATTACATTTTTTATTATAACTCATAAAGTATTTGAGCTGGAAACAAAATTTAACTAGCTATACACTTGCTGAGATATTTCCAATAAGCCATCTGGTAGTTTGTATCACGAAAAGTTACGCAACTCATTTAAAAAGTCAGAAACTTTCGAGGGATATGGATGTAATGTTGGTCTATGGGTACCAAATTGGGTCTAATCATGGATGTAAGTTCGTCCCATTAGATAGATTTGTTATTAAATGTTGTCTACGTACGATTTTTTCTGATTTTCTGATTCGAGGCGTTGCCAGCTGTATTCGCTCAAACATCAAACCCAACAAACATTTTCAGAAATCAAACTATACCTAAACTACTACACACTAAGTGGTTTTTGCATATGATTTAGCGGCCATTCGGCAATCAAAACATTATAATTCACTCTACATAAATTTTGTTACTTAAGTTTGTGTTGAGATTTGCCATATGAAAAATATTCAACCAAAACACAGACATTTGTATTGTAAATGTTACCAAAAACAACATTTTTACTACGCTTTTCAAACAACAGGCCATGTTTGGGAACCTAGACAAAAATATGTTCCTAACATTGGGTCTATGATTCTCAAGTTAAATAATTGCTATTTTGCCTATGTGACCCTTTAGGATATAAGGTGTGACTATTTTCTGTACATCTTGGCTGTAGTATTCGGTTTATAGGTTCAATTTCGGCAAATTTAGATCACTCGAAGATCGTGTAGATAATCAGTTCTGCTTAACCAGTAAAATCATGGTGTCTAAAAAGTTAAGGAAATCGAAAATAACGCGGAAGTGTAGAGCTGTAAATTGATTAATAATGTCTCAATTGCTTTAAAATAAACCGGTCATCCTGATAGCAACATGATTTTGTTGGTTATCGCCAAAATAATGACATATTTGATACATAGGCCGAGTCAAGGAGCTAGGCTAACATTACATCCCGTTACCCTATGTAAAAATGTATACATGTTAATTTTGTAAAAAAAATTCAAATCTTTTACAAGATACTTCAAATCAAGATTTGGGCGAATTGTTGCAATCACGGAAAACGAACGAAAACGTGCTTACGCGGAACCACTGAGCTGTACACTCTAACACTTTACGACATTTCTAGCATTTCAGGTTCAACGAATGAAGATCATATACAGTGCGATGCATTCGTTTAGCCGCACCAAGATTTTGAAATCAAATGAATGTTAAATCTTTTGATTTTTCAATAATTTTATTTATCTCTCCGAGCTATAAAAAGTAACATGATTTCTTCAAAAATAGTTCCTCTTATGTAGTTAAAATCAAAAAATTATAATAACAAAGGGTTGCATTCATTGCCCAGTTTACACGCGAACGGTACAGTTCGTTCGGTCCGCTTTTCGTTGCTTTGAAAGCTTTTTACGAGTTGTTTACAGTCTTCAGTATCAGTTTTTCTAAATCGCCAGTGAAATCGTCGCGAGTGAAATCAGTCTTGGTTTGCTTAAGATATTGTGTGATAAGTGGTGCAACAACGTCATTGATTGCAATTAGCAATATTGCCACGATCGAGAAGCCATATTGTTCCGCGTCTATACGGCACGCATACCAGCAGCCCATCGTGTGTAGCGTGCATTCTTCCATCCACCAACTACCACCGACCAGCAACATCATCGTCATCGTTCAGCTCCACGCTTAGACGGTACACGCGGTCACTCATCGTCGCTCGGCAGCAGCAGCACACATTCGTCGCCCTGCTGCAGTAGATCCGTGATACTTATAAGATAAGTTTTTTAGTAGTATATAAGATAAGTTTTTATTTCTCGCCCTTCTCAATTCATTATCATCGTAGTGTGTGTGTGAGTGTGGAGAGTGATTGATAGTGTGTGTGAGAGTTTGCTTAGTTTCAATTTCTTTAGGTTTAGTTTGTTTATCTGTGATTGATTGTAGATAATTACGTTAGTGGTTGAGCGTGATAAGCACCCACAAGCGAGCCATGGATGATTTATCGCAAGATGAATCATCTATGGCACGAAATGATGGGGTAGCTCATAGAGTTACCAGATCACGTGCTTATCCAGACAGTTCAACTGGTCCATGGGTTGTTTATTTTCAGCCCAAATCGAATCCTCTGAATGTTTGTCAGATTTCTGATGATCTGACGAAGCGATTCTCGGCCGTGACCGAGATAATAAAAGTAAGACCGAATAAACTTCGGGTCGTTGTGTCCAACCCAAGCAGGCAAATAAGATTGCTGTCTCTCAGTTTTTTACACTCGAGTATCGGGTATATATCCCAGCTCGGGTATTGAAATCGAAGGTGTGGTCACCGATACGAGTCTGACCCTGAGATCCTGCTGGAAGCGGGGTTGGTCGATTTAAGAACCCTCTGCTGTCACCAGTTAAGATACTGGATGTGCGCCAACTCGGCACAGTGTCGACCAACAAGGGCGAAAAAAAGTTTACACCGTCAGACTCGGTTCGCGTGACCTTCTCTGGCTCAGCCCTCCCTCAATACGTCGAGTTGGGAAAACTTCGGCTACCTGTGCAGTTGTTTGTACCTCGGGTCATGATCTGCCAGAAATGTCAGCAGATGGGACATACGACCTCCCATTGCGACAATAAGGCGCGCTGCTCCAACTGTGGGGAAAGACATGAGGATGGCGCGTGCGCAGACAGCACACCAAAATGCGCTTTCTGTAAGGGAACTCCTCCTCATGCTCTCTCGGCGTGCCTGGCGTACAAACAACGCGGGGAACAATTAGAACGCTCGCTAAAACACCGTTCCAGGCAATCTTTCACCGAAATGGTGAAAAAAGTCTCACCATCACCCAGTGCCAATACAAATCCCTTTGCTCCTCTGTCAGATGACGAGTCTGACTTTGATTCGGCTGAAGAGGGAACGTCATTCACTTTTCCGGAAAGTGCTTCAAGGAAGCGAAGACGCGTCCGCACACGGAAAGTTGTTGAAAAGAAGCCCGAGACCAGCTTGCCCATTTCAAAAAGAAGTGGAAAAAAGGAAAACACAATTCCTCCTGGTTTCCGTAGTACTAACTACACCCAGGACTTTCCATCTCTCCCGGGGACATCCAAAACCCCTGACGCCCCTATTTTAAGAACAGAAGCCCCCTCCTCAAGTGGGCTGTTCTCATTTGATGACATTGCCGAAGGTATCTTCAAGTACCTTGAAATTTCTGACCCTCTCAAAGGCATTGTTTTGGCAATGCTTCCAACAGTGAAGACTTTTTGAAGCAATTGACAATTAAGTGGCCCCTCCTTGCAGCTATCATTTCCTTCGATGGATAATTTTCCAAATGATGTCGGGGATTTGATCACTGTTCTACAGTGGATCTGTCAAAGTCTTGTTCCTAAATTGGAATCATTTAAATTTTTAGCTCACACTACCGGTTGTGATGCATTCGCTCTTTGTGAAACATGGCTCTCTTCCGAAATCAATCTTCCGTTTAATGATTTCAATATTATTCGTCTTGATCGTGAGGATTCGCGTGGAGGGGGAGTACTTTTGGGGATCAAAAAGTGCTACTCCTTCTGTAGAGTGAATTTTCCTCCTATTCCAGGTATTGAAGTTGTCGCATGTCAGGCTGTTATTAAAAATAAAAGCATTTGCATTGCTTCTGTATATATTCCTCCTAGAGCCTCGATAAACCGAAAACAACTTTCAGATATTTGTTCAGTCCTTCCTCTCCACGGTTGGTCATGGGAGATTTTAACTCACGGTACAGGCTGGGGAGAACTGTACGATGACAACCGGTCTTCCCTAATATATGACCTCTGTGACAACTTTGATATGACAGTTCTTAACAATGGAGAAGTAACACGTTTGGCTGGTACATCCTCAGTTGTCAGTAGATTAGACCTCACACTTTGTTCGAATTCATTATCGTTGGATTGCACATGGAATGTGATTCAAGATCCCCACGGTAGTGATCACTTGCCCATAAAAATTTCTGGTTGCCACCGGGTTCAATCTCGTCGAAATCTGTCAACGTCACGTATGATCTTACCCGTCACATCGATTGGACAAAGTTTAGGACAGCAGTAGATGAAGCCGTAACGACGGTAGAAAGGCTTTCACCGCTGGAAGAATATAACTTTCTCTCCAACCTGATCTTAGACAGCGCGCTTCAAGCTCAAACTCGACCAGTTCCAGGGACGTCATCTCGCAGGAAACCTCCTTCTCCATGGTGGGATCAGCAATGCACCGAGGTTTACCGTAAAAAGTCCGACGCGTTTAAAGTTTTCCGTAGACGTGGAACACCTGAGCACTTCGAAGTATACACGGCTCTCGAACGTGAACTTAAGAGCCTCATCAAGGCCAAGAAACGCAGTTACTGGCGAACATTCGCGAACGGGTTATCGCGCGAAACGTCGATGAGTACTCTTTGGAACACGGTGCGAAGGTTGCGTAACCGAACTACGAACAACGAGAGCGAAGAGTACTCGGACCAATGGATCCTCAAATTCGCGCGAAAAGTGTGTCAAGATTCTGTGCCGGCACGGATCATTCCTCGGCAAAACACGAATTCGATAGATGAGATCAGCCAACCCTTTTCAATGGTAGAGTTCTCTCTCGCACTCCTTTTGTGTGGCAATACGGCTCCAGGCGCTGATAGGATCAAGTTCAACTTGCTCAAGAACCTCCCAGACGTCGCGAAGAGACGCACGTTGCACTTGTTTAATCAGTTTCTAGAACTCAACATTGTACCGGATGATTGAAGACGGGTGAGAGTTATTGCCATTCAAAAACCTGGTAAGCCCGCGTCCGACCACAACTCCTATCGACCCATCGCGATGTCATCCTGTATTCGAAAGTTGTTGGAGAAAATGATCCTCTTCCGTCTGGACAAATGGGTTGAGACGAACAACCTGCTTTCAGATACTCAATATGGTTTCCGTAGGGGTAAGGGAACGAACGACTGTCTCGCGTTGCTTTCCACGGATATTCAGTTAGCTTTTGCTAAAAAAGAGCAAATGGCTTCTGTATTCTTGGGCATAAAGGAGGCTTTTGATTCAGTATCTGTTGAAGTTCTCTCAGATAAACTCCACGCTTGTGGCTTTTCACCATTAATGAATAATTTTTTGTACAATTTGCTGTCAGAGAAACATATGAGCTTCTCTCATGGAACCTCTACAGCTTCACGATTTAGCTACATGGGTCTCCCCAGGGATCATGTTTAAGCCCCTTTGTATAATTTTTATGTCAAAGACATTGACGGTTGTCTAGGTGACAACTGTACGTTGAGACAACTTGCAGATGACGGCGTAGTGTCTGTCACGGGACCCAATGGGGTCGATCTGCAAGGACCCTTACAGGATACCTTGGACAATTTGTCTACTTGGGCTTTAGAGCTAGGTATCGAATTCTCTACGGAGAAAACTGAGTTGGTAGTTTTTTCTAGGAAGCATAACCCAGCACAACCGAAGCTTCAAATTTGGGGTAAGCCGATAACTCATTCTATGTCCTTTAAATATCTTGGGTCTGGTTCGATTCTAAGTGCACCTGGAGATCCCATATTGAGTATGTGAAGCGAAAGTGCCAGCCAAGGATTAATTTTCTCTGCACAATTACCGGAACCTGGTGGGGAGCGCATCCGCAAGATCTTCTAACATTGTACCGGACAACGATTTTGTCGGTTATGGAATACGGTAGTTTTTGTTTTCAGTCAGCCGCTCGGTCGCACTTCATTAAACTGGAACGTATTCAGTATCGGTGTCTTCGTATCGCGTTAGGTTGCATGCACTCGACTCACACCATGAGTCTGGAAGTGCTGGCTGGCATGTTGCCACTCTCGGATCGGTTTTCAGAATTATCTCTCCGGCTCCTCACCAGGTGTGAAGTTATGAACCCCCAGGTGATCGAAAATTTTGAGAAGCTTCTTGAGTTGAATCCTCAAACCCACTTCATGACTTTGTACCATTTGTACATAACACAGGATGTCAGCCCTTCGCCGAACATTTCCAATCGTGTTTGCTTCTCCGATTTTGACACTTCGGTTCATTTTGATTTATCCATGAAGCAGGAGCTTCATGGAATCCCAGAACATCGTCGTCCTATGATTGCTCCGGTAATTTTTGCTGCAAAGTTTGGCCATGTTGATTCCACTAAATCGTTCTTCACTGACGGATCTTTGATAGAGGAGTCAGCAGGCTTTGGTATATTTAATGAAATTTATAGCGCCAACCGTAAACTTCAAGCACCTTGTTCCGTGTATGTCGCTGAATTAGCGGCAATACAGAAATTGTTGCCTCATTAACACCGGATCAGTACTTCATTTTCACGGATAGTCTCAGTTCTATAGAGGCTATTCGCTCCTTGAGGCCGGTAAAGCACTCCTCGTATTTTCTCATGAAAATACAGGAGCTTCTAAGTGCTTTATCTTCGCGTTATTTTATCATCACCTTTGTATGGGTCCCTTCTCATTGTTCAATTCCGGGCAATGAGAAAGCGGACTCGCTTGCAAAGGTGGGTGCTATGGAAGGCGATATTTGTGATCGACAAATCGCCTTCAACGAATTTTTTCCTATTTTTCGTCAACAGTCACTCGTCAGCTGGAAGTATAAATGGAGTAAAGGAGATTTGGGGCGATGGCAACATTCTATCATCCCAGAGGTGTCGAAGAAATCTTGGTTTAGCGGGATGGATGTGGGTCGAGACTACATTCGTGTCATGTCCCGCCTCATGTCCAATCATTATTCTTTAAACGCTCATTTATACCGGGTTGGGCTGAGCGACAGCAATCTCTGTGAGTGTGGACAAGACTATCAGGACGCAGATCACGTTATTTGGTCTTGTGCTGAGCATTCTGGAGTCAAATCTGAGCTTTATGATTCCCTTCGGACTCGAGGTAGACAACCCAATGTGCCAATTCGAGATATTTTGGCCGTACGTGATTTGAATTACATGAAACTCATTTATGTGTTTTTGACTAACATTAGCATTAGATTGTAGCTAGTTTAACCTGTATGTTAAGAATAAGTTTTTTTATATGTTTATGTGTGTGTTTTTTTTTTCTTTTTCAAGAAATGTTCAAGTCAAAAGAAAACCATAAGTTGTATAGTTATAAGTGTTTAGATAATTTTGAATTTTAATTTAATGTGTTATGTAAACCATACTTTAAATTCCCACCCTCCTTCCCATCCGTAATTTGTAATTCCTATTAACCTCGAGACGGCCGCGAGTAATCGGCTCTATCCTCCTAACTTTAGTTTTAAGATAAATGATGTATAAAAATATGAAAATTTGGCTCTGTTAAGTTAATTCGATTGAGCCTGTACAAATAAATGATTCATTAAAAAAAAAAGGGTTGCATTCGTTTCGCCGCACTTCAAGTCCTCTTCAGTAAAATCCAATCGTTTGCAAATTATTGTTGATTCAGTACTTGGTAGCTATGATGACTTCGAAGATTCTCTTGGCCATCGAAGAAACCAGCTTCTTGATAGTTTCTAGGTCGATTTGTTCCTAGCACTCCTTGATGTATGCGTTCAACTCATTCATGGTGTTGCATTTGGGTAAATTGTGCGTTAACCTTTACACGGTGTTCAATAAGTTCGAATACAAGTTTTCATCATTGCGTAGGTATGCGCCATGTACATATTCTGCATTGGTATTGGTGTCAGCTTTAGCTTCATTCATACGCTACCGAATGTGCGCGGTGTTGACATTCTGTTAGTTGTTGTTCGTTTGTTACGCGCGATGAAAGAGTATCGGGACTTCGTAATTAAGCGTTTTTGAACGGTGAGCGACCCGGCGATATATTCCGGCTGCTGAAATCGCATGGGGTCAAGCGGAACTTTGTCTACACGACCATCAGGCGATACCGGGAGACGTCCTCGACCAATGACCGTGCGAGATCCGGTCGGCCGCGTTCAGCGAGGACGCCACGGGTCATCAAGATCGTGAGGGAGCGAATTCGGCGCAAAAAGAACCGCTCAATCCGGAAAACGGCTGCAGATCTCAACGTTTCCATTGGAACCGCTGCACCATACTCACCAAGGACCTTGGTTTCAGGCCTTACAAAAACGTAAGGTCCATGGCGTTTCGGAGGCTACCAGCAAAAAGCGGTTGGATCGAGCTAAGAGGATCCTCTCTCGGCACGCTGGTCAGGAGTTTGTTTTTCGGACGAGAAACTGTTCGTGCTGCAGCAGCCGCACAATGTGCAAAATGACCGGGTGTGGGCGCCATCGAGGGACAGCATTCCTGAATCCAATATAAACATCCCTCGGTTCCAAAGTGCCGCGTCGGTGATGGTTTGGGGGCAGTATGCAAACGTGGTAAGCTACCCTTGGTGTTTATTGAAAAAACGTCAAAATCAACGCGGCGTACTACAAAACTGAGGTTTTGGAAAAGGTTGTTGCCCCCAGTCTCCGGAAGCCTCTACGGCGATGAGCACTACGTGTTCCAGCAGGACGGTGCACCAGCCCATACGGCAAATGTGGTTCAAGCCTGGTGTCGGGACAATTTAACTGACTTTCTGGACAAAACTTTGTGGCCTCCCAGCTCCCGGACTTGAATCCTCTCGACTTTTTTGTTTGGTCCTATATGATGGCGAAGCTGAACGAATACAAGGTCAGCACTTTGGATCATTTCAAGACGGTAATTCTCAAAATCTGGGACGAAATGCCCATGCAGTCCGTGCGTGCCGCCTGCGACGCGTTCGAGAAACGTTTGAAGCTCGTTAAGGAGTACAAAGGGGGGTCATTCCAAGAGAAATGTTGTAAACGTTCCTTGTAAACATAGCTTTCAATAACATAAATCCAAAAATAAAAAAACTTGTTTTCATTTTTTTAACAAATTTTGAAAGTGTATCCGAACTTATTGAACACCGTGTAGACTACATGCTGGCCATTCAAGAACGGTGATTTCTTTCGACTCAAACCATGCCCTGGTCTACATGGATTGAAGCTTTATCTTGCTGAAAAATAACCTCTTCGTCCAAATGATCTTCCAAAAACGGCACCAACACTTCTTCCAAAAGGTCGCAGTAGGTAGTCGAGTTCATTTTTGTGCTGATCCAGTAGATGGGTAATTTGGAATCATAGGAAAATCCACCCCATACCATTACAGTTCCTCCTCCAAAATTTCTCTTGGATCGAGTTACTCGCTTATCCCTCAAATCGTGCCAATAATGACTGTAGCAGTCTGGGCCGTCGAGGTTAAACTTTTTCTCATCAGAAAATATGACCTGGCGCCATTGTTCAGTCCAGGACCTATGATTCTGTGCAACATGTTTTCGGTTTTCTTTGTTCTTTGGTGTAAGTCTGAGTTTAGGCTTTGGTTTTGTCCATTTGATGTTCGGACACACATTCAGAACGCGGCTAACGGTACTTTTGGCACTGGAAGATCGAGTTTGGCAATAATCTGGCGACAATTCAACTCTCGGACTCTCGGATTTGTCCTTTTGGCCGAGCCGTTAGTTTTGAATTCCCCTTTGTCGTTTCTTAATCCCATACTTTTGCGGATTTTTTCGATAATTCCGAACAACTTTTTCGGAACTTTTGATTTTCCGGCCAATCTCACGATTACTGAGATCAGTATCCGCCAGAACTCAGATTTAGCCTTTCTGCACCTCGTTCAAGCGTTTTGGGTTTCCCATACCTAGACAAATTAACTTTATTGCGAAATACTACACAGTAAACAACGAAAATACTTACCGAGGTGCGAAAACAGCATAAACTATTGAGCAAACTTAAGAGCTTTCAAAGAAAATCGCTATAAAGGTGACTGCGTCTAAACTTTTGCAACGCAACGGAAGCAGGAAAGTATTCTACAACAAGTAAACTACGCTAGAAAGCTGTTATTAGTGTGTGTAAGCAAGGCAATTGATCTCACTACTACATGCATATAATATTTGATTTGTTGCACTGAAATAAAAAGATCACGGCAAAATTTAATAAATGTATAACAAATACGAATGCTTGTTACATTTTTCGTCTACATAAATATATACACTATTATATGAATCATTCATGGGAATAGAAGGGAACATCAGGGCACCCGATGGAAGCACTCTGCATGGGGAGAGTGGGAATGCCAACTCCCCGTTGCTAACAGTTTGTAAATAGTGGGCGGGCGCACATCAAGTTAGGGGGATCTTTTTTACCATTAGCGAGTTATTTACGATTTTCTTACAAAATTACGCCCTTTTCAAATGTGTTTAACTAAATTTAAAAATATAACCTATCTTCAGTTTTTAAATTAAATACACAATTATAAAAAACTTTAATAAATGCAGTTCAGAAATATTTGATTTTGTCTGCCCCAACCAGAGAGATCAACATTTGCAAAAGTCCTATTATTTTTACAAAAATAATAATAACATTCGTTTGACATACGATAGCGACGATTTAAGTGCACCAAAAGAATCAATGGGAACACAATTTTGCTCAAAAATTTGAGATAAAAAAATAAGAGCAAAATAACTGATTTTTATAGGGGCACCCTAAGTTACGTATTTAAAAAGCTACAGAAAAATTGGGTCAACCAAAGTTGCTAAAAATGATTTTATCTACAACTTTTCTGAAGATAATAGGCTTTATTTCTGCAAAAATGGATTTTCGATTTAGCTTGCATTCATACCAAAAGAACGGCCTCATTATTAGAAACAACTTTGTAGAAGACAACTTTGCTTCAAAACTTCAAACTTAGGCTGAAAACGTATCTTCCCAGCTAAATTCGCATTCTGGATCACTGTGCAGTGGTTATTAAAGCTTGATCAAGTCTAACAGAGAGGAGAGCCTATTGCTGTAGGACTAAGTTCCCGTGCTACAATGTGTGGCAGTACAAATCACACATCATACATCACACATCATACATCACACACAATTTTTTAATTCCATGGAGTTTTCCCAGTATAAAAAAAACACATTCGTTGTAGCGTTTTTTAAAAGCAAAAATTCTATTTATTAAGGATATGTTTAAGACAATGTTGATAGTTTGACTTACAGTTTACTCCCCAATTGCTAAGTTATTTATGTCACAAAGTTTGTGAAAATATAGTTTTTTGCCTTAGTATTGACGCAACCAGAGGCAACCATTCAACGTTCTTTTTAACTTGAAAATCGGGTTTGTTTTTAATCGGCAGCATAATTAATCATCAATTAAAAGAGAGATTTGAGCAATAAAAAATGAAAAAAGTGCCACTAAATTATTAAGGCCTGTGCCAACAAATAATGTGTGATCAGCATTAAAAAATTAGGAATGAGCAATAAAAGATGAGAAAGATCTTCGGATAATCTAATTGTGACCGGTAAATCTATCAAATAGCAACAGCTATTAGTATATGTGCAATTAAATACGGCAGTATATCCGCCAAATTATGTAATTTGAGCACTAAACTATTCGCATATGTCTTTCAATTTTATTGGATTTTCCCATAAAAACAGTAAAATGAGCAATGGATATTTATATGATTATTTATTTATCCATTGCTCATTTTACTGTTTTTATGGGAAAATCCAATAAATGGAAAGACATATGCGAATAGTTTAGTGCTCCAATCACATAATTTGGCGGAAATATGCCATATTTAATTGCACATATACTAATAGCTGTTGCTTTATTTGACAGATTTACCGGTCACAATTAGATTATCCGAAGATCTTTTCTCATCTTTTATTGCTCATTCCTAATTTTTTAATGCTGATCACACATTATTTGTTGGTACAGGCCTTAATAATTTAGTGGCACTTTTTTCATTTTTTGGTGCTTTTTCTGAATTACTAAGTGCAGGTAAATATTTTAGTCGTTTTTAATCTGTCTCAATTTTGCAAATCATTACGTTTGACGGATTGTGCTTGACTGGATCCAGCCGTTGATTTTGATGCGGCGCTTTTGCTTCCGTTATTGGTAGCCGATACGAGTGGCTGGTACGGCGAACATCCGGAACAAGGCAGAATGTAGTCAAAGTGACCAATTAATACTCACAATGTCCTCCAGTAAAGTTCTATTGGAAAATCAAGAGATTTGAAAAGTCGCAATACAGGTTTCAGAAGGAAATAATAAGTTTTTCATCATCCTTAAAATAAACCTACCCCAGTACATTCCAAAATAATTCCAGAACCATGTTGCCAATTTTAAATTTTCATCCAGAATTTGAATTGGAGACATGACTGGATCTCTTGAGGCCTGAATGGCGAAGACCGGTTAAGAAACATTTTTATTTTTATCATTTTATAAATGCCTGAAAGATTCGAAGAATGGATAAGGGCTAATGTCACATCCAGTTGGCTTTTGTCAGTGGCACCTATTGGCTTTTAACCGACATGGCACAAGAAAAACGATTGTTGCATTTCACTCTATACCTAGTTAGCATATGTTTGTTAAATCTCAGAGATTTTTTTAGTCAAGATAATTTAGCATAAGAAGCTTGTAAAAGCATGCGATAACAGCTTGAGCAGCTACTTCGATAACGTCTCGCTTGTAGTGATAACATACCTCATATTGCCACATTTGCGTTTCGTGATTTGCATGTATAACTAACTGACAGATCGCACAAAAAAAAACCTGTCACCTTGCAGCTTGCATAATCTTGTAATCATGTCAGTAGCCATATCCGGCTGATTTCTTGTTGAAGCCGAGAAAGTCGACCATTCACTCTAGCGTTGAGATAGCTCACATTCTCATTGATATGTAAATTATGGATCTGTTATGTAGTTTATATGGTGCCCAATCTGCGCAATCTTGTCGAATCATAAATCGTTATATCTTATAGAGTTCGCATAATGGTTAACACATTTCACTGAAAGAAAAGAAGAACAGATCTAATCGTTTAAGCATTCACTATATCTCTAAACTGTTTCTAATGCAGATGATTCGACGTTTTATGGGTTATTTTTTGTTCTATCGCCACATGCGCTGTTCTGTCGTTGAGCCATTAAACCTGCTGCCAATAGCAAAAACCTAGAGAACGGAAACCTGCTGATTCGAAAATTATCCAAAATTTGCAATAAATCTAAAGCGAGAGCCTCCCAAACTGAAATGCTTATGGTGCAAATAGAGCATGAACTGTTTTGGCGGTGCTTAACCTTTATTTTAAATAGCTCAAGTCGAAAGTGTGTGTGTGTTTGTCTGTGTGTGTATAGGTGCGAGCTTGTGGGGAAGCGCGAGAACAGACTCGATGGCTGTGGATTTCTTAGCTCCCAATGTTGGATGTTTTCTGCATTTCTTCAAACCATTAACCAATTATATTCCACCTTTAGGCAAATACGCACAACGATTGCTAGACACAAGGAAAAAATCGTTGAGAAAACAATCATTACTGCTCGTTTATTTATTATCGCACCTCCAAGCGAGTTGATGTGCCGATTGCGGTAATCTAGACGGGTTCGTTTGGCGGAGGTTTTCGGAAAGCAACAAAAAAATGGTGAGAATGTTGAAAGTGTGAGTTGAAATAATTCCAATTTGTTTCCCAACACGTGGTCTTAATGAGGATTCCTCACCGCATTTTGTGGAAAGAGAAAAGATTGCTCCAATTTGAAAATCATCCTCGTTTATCGAAATTACGGAAAATCTCACGGTTTTTGATTCAAAACGAAATTGAAAACACATTCTTGGTGATATTAAGTAATCGACGCAGTATTATGTGACTCCAATGATTTCCGAGAATCATGCAAAGTTGATATTTATCACAATGTTTATTTTTTATTTTCTCTACAGGTAGCGGAAAAGCAAACATACGCCGAAAGGTTTATTTAACTTAATGTTTGTTTTAACACGCAACCATGCTACTGTTTTCCCATGACCACCAGTGTACAACGGCGTACTTAAATGCAACCTTTTACCCATAGCAGTACTCGTCGTGGGTTGAAACAAATATAATGGATGGGTTTATTCGCAAGGAGGTTGAATTAAACGCGTCATGAAGGAAAGTTTAAGATTTCTACGTACGCAACTATTTCTTCATCTGGTAAATGCCAAGTACCTCTACATAGTCAAATGAGTTTGAAATGGAGAAAGAAAAATAATGAAATTTAGCAGCCTGTTGTGTAGGGTTATTGAGTTGGAAGCTTCTTTGCTGTGTAAATTAGACATTCATTGCAATAAACGCAAACGGAGACAAGTCTGCGGAATCCGCAGGAAAATGAGAGTCTCCTTACCTTGCCGATCATCCGAACAAGTAATTTATTTAAAAAATAATAAAACCATATTCCTTATGCTTTCTTCGGATAAATTTGTCTGAAAGTAAGCATCAAGTTCGATTCACTATTTTATGAAGTTTTAACATGTGTTCATTTCCCATAACTCTTCGATGTATGCAATGTGTAGAAAAAAATATTCATTCACTAGACAAAGTTGTTTGAGTCCACTCAACAAATGGCAAATTCGATATCAAATATCTACGTAAAACAAAAAAAAAAATATCGGACAGGTGTAAAGCCTGTCCACGTTAAATTTCGGATACCAAAATAAGGCTTGTTCGCGACAAAATCTGGACACCCCTATATATGTACACACCAAAAACTGATCAAGGATTTCAGCAAAATGATTTGCTGAAAAACCATCAGCAATATTACGTATTACTGAAAATTAGCAATTTGGTTTGTTTCTACTGAAAACCAGTAAACTGACCAAGATTACTGAACACTCAGCATCTTTCACCACCTGACTGTCAGTCTGTCAAATTAATAAAAAAAAAGAAACGCTCTCATTGTTTTGTCGGCAGCGCTCGTCCAATTTGCAAAACCCATCCCGTGGAGTCAAGCGTACAGTTACTGGACCACAAATAATTTTAAACTTTTTGGTTCGTATTATCGAGTGGATCAATGTATGAGCTAACACATTTTTCAAAACTCTTTGAAAATAATGCTGATCATCTTTTTCAGCCTGAAGACGACGTCGAACAATTCGCTTCTGGCTACACGAAAACGAAGCTCCGATCCTTATCATAAAGGCACCGCATTACGAGAAAGGAGCTGCGTACATCCGGTTAAACCGACGTGTATTTCCGGTAGGATGTGATATCCCTCAAGCATTTTTACTGCTAGTGCAAACATATTATTTATTCAAATTGAAGTTTGAGCCGTCTCTCGCAATTTTTTTCAATTTTTTCACTGGAGCTGTTTTGGCCGTGGACCACAACCGTGAATAACTTCATTTTTAAGCTTGACTAAGCATCTTGAAATATAAATGAAAAAACCAAAATAAAATATGTTTTGAATAATCGTGAACATGAAATTGAAACCAGAAAACTGATTTTTCAGTAAATTGACAATTTTTGCTGAATTCTACCAGCAAAGTGCCGTCAATTCACGAAACAGCCAAAATTGCTGAATTTCCGGCAAAAATCAGATGTATACTGAAAGTTCAGCAAACTTCTGTCAAGCAGGATGACATTTCGCATTGCTGCAAAAAACAGTAATTTTATATTGCTGAAATGATTACTGAAAGTTCAGCTCGGCAAAATTCAGCAAAATTTTGCTGATTTTCAGCGAAAAAAATTTGCTGTGTATAACTCTGGAAATACTTCATCAACGCGTGAAATATTTCGCCGACTGTTGCACGCATGTCCATTCATTGTGTAAAAACAATTTTTGGTGACACTACAAACTTTAAGACTGAAGATGGCGTCGAAAGAAGAGCAAGTGCGAAAAGCAATTGTGTGCGGTCGCAATAATAATCCGGATCTGTCAGTAAGGAAACTTGCAAAAAAAAGCTTGATTTTCGTGCAAGCACTGTCCATTACATTCTTAAATCTGTCGATACACATTTGAAAATAGCCAGGAAAGCTGGGAGCGGAACAAAAACGGATTTCGGGAACCACCAGAAGGACGCCAAGGTGAGACAAATATTGCAGAATTTTTCGGTGCGTACTGTGGCTAGAAAAATAAAAATGTCCCCAACTTCCACGCATACTTCCAAGTACCGGCAAAGTATTAATTCGTTTAAGGTGAAAACTGTACCGAACCGTAATGATAAACATAAAAAACGTCTAAAACCTGGGCTCGCGAGTTGCATCGCGAATATTTGACGAAGTTTTCCTGCGTGATAATGGATGATTAAGCTTATGTGCTGGAAGACTTTAAGCAGCTTCCCGGAATGTCTAATTATACTGCCTTGCAACGGAACGGCGAAGAAGAGTATTTCAGGGTGAAGAAAAAGGCCAAGTTTTTCAAAAAATATTGTTACTACTCCTACGCAGCCATGACGCTCCCTCGCTATTCTGGCCTGATTTGGCATCTTGTCACTACGCCAAAGATGTTTTGGAATGGTATAAAGCGAATGGAGTCCGAAAGAGGCGAATCCACCTATCTGTCCGCAATTGCGACCAATCGAGCGGTATTAGGCCCTTGTGAAGAGCGAACTCTCTCGATATAAACAACAAGCTACAACTATAGAAAATTTTCGAAAATCTTGGACAAAAGCAGCTTAATCGTCTGCAGAGAAGTCTGCTCAGACCTGAATGGCTGGAGTGAACTTAAAAGTTCGTAGTTTCTTCATGCAGCCTATTTAGTAATTGTAATTAGTTCTAAGATTACTAACAATGCACAATTAAATGAATAAAAAATGCATCTTAGCTTGAACTAACAGCAAATGTATTTCATTCTCTATTTAATCTGTCAAAGTTTTGTGGTGAACAAAACCGATTGTTTGTTCCACAATAATAGAGTTATTTTTACATTAGAAACAGTTGATTTAGATGTTCATCCATCTTTCTGTTAAATTCTAGAACTTTCTGTGGTACACACGCGATCAGGTTCCGGACTGTATCCTCGGAAACGCCCACCGTGACTTTTCTCCATCTTCTCTTGAAATGATCGGTACTATTTGCTTTCTTCTTAGTTTCGAAAGTTTCCACTTACCTAGAGCCCACTACTTCTCTATTGGACGAAGTTCTGGACAGTTTGTAGACTGACTGATTTTGGCACGTATTTGACCTCTTGTACCATATACCATTCCTGGACGGATTTTGAATAATGACAAGAGGACAAATCAGGCAAAACTTGAGCTAGAGTGTCGTTACTTCCATCAACGGTAGCCGCTTTTGCAGGCATCCTTTTTGATAGTGCCGGTAGAGACGAAGCTTTAAGATATTAGATTAACTACATACTATTTCTGTCCACGCATTCATTCGTGACAACAGTGAGAAGAGACCACCGATCAGCAAGTTTTTTTTTTGAATGGAAAATCCGAGTTTCGAGTTTTGATAAAATACTGTTTTCTACGCACTTGCAGTTTCTTCATCGATTACCCATTAAACGGTCAATTCAAATGTTTCTTAGTTGGTAATATCGCCACAGGTAGTACGTATAGCCGATTTTCAGGTTTTACAGGTAGTACGTATAAACATTTTCATATAAAAACTCGAGTTGTTACGGTTTTGATGATAATTTTTGATGCTACTGATCGAAAATTATGCAGAAAAAATGCAAAAGTACCAAATTTAAAAAGATTGTTTTCCCTAAAGGGGACAAAAGGGGACAAACAATTTTGCATAGATCTTGTAGATGGAAGTTTGTACTTTCAGTTCACGTACTATGTGTTTGCAAATATTTGCAGATAAAGGAATAAGATATCTTGCAAAAACGTATATTTTTGTACACTTCAACCCCTACAACTTTTCTAATACAATAACTAGCAACTATCTTGTATCTTGTGCGTCATTTTATACCCTAAAAGTCATCTATGCAGAGTTTTCAAATTCAAATTGAAATGAAAAAGTTAGAGCAAAAAAACTGTTTTTTCAAGTCCCACCCTAAGGAAATTTAGAAAAACTGTCCTAAAACGATACGTAGATGAGATAGAATTAAAATTTCTTCACCAAAGTTTCATTAAATTAAAATATCTACAATTCTGTTGAAGCAAAAACTCCTCTAAACCATAAGAATAAAAAGTTGAAATTTTGTTTATGAACATAAAAGGACCACCCTAGTCACAACCCAAACCAAAAGATAGATCTTATTTTAAAAATTAAATCTCCCCAAGGTTTTCTAGTTATCGATTTTTGTCGTGAAATTTGTCCATTCGGACCATAGTGTGCCGGTGCGACAGGTCAGGAAATTCCAGGTGTTTGGAAAGAATTTGTTCTCTCGACTCGCGTTGGTTCACCTCCATTTTCGTTGAATCGAAAAACACGACTTCGAGTTTGACAGCATGTAAACAACACAGATCAATGAGAAAGTGTGCAAAATTTGGTTGATTTTTACCCAATGGTAAAAAAGTTATGCCCTGTTGAATGTGTCGCAATAATTTCGTGTTCGCCCTTTAGTGAAAGTTCAGGAGCTGATCAATTTGTTGACAGATGAACGCGTCAAATGTAGGTAGGCTCAGACCGATAGTCTTACGCATGCCTTTGTAAGCGCATCATAAGTGTTGCCAGTTTTTTTTCGACACAAGCTTCACTAGCAATTTTATCTCATCTAATACCAAAGTTGAAAACCTACCGTTTGATGTCCAACAAGGCAAGAAAAAACCAACCTAACTATGTTTAATGACGTTTGACATTGCTCTCATATATTTGTTTGCTTGTAACAAGGAAGACTTGAGCTGTAACATTTATAAAACACAATATGCAAACAAAATGTCAGACGTAAACAATCCAAACAATGTCGTTACACATAAAAAACTACAAGAGTCAGCTCCATCAAGTTGTTTGAAATGATGACGTAGGACTGCGCTTAAAGCCATTTTGATTGTATAATGAAATATTCTTTAAACTTATATACTTTTTGAACGCTTTTCGAGACAAGCTTATTATTTATGAATTTTCCAATAGTATGTGGCCTGAAATCAACAATGTCTCCTATTGGAATAAATACGTAAAAATATTTCCGGTTGATTGGTGTGAAAAATGTGAATTATTGCGATAAAAACGCTCAAAACCTGATCACTTTTCGTGACGGTCGCAATAAATTTTTTTTTAAATACTATCGCAGCATATGAATCAAAAACGTATGTTAGGCTGGTTCGTTTCAAATTCTGGAAACCCATAAATACTTATGTTTCTGGAAATATTTCATCAACGTGTGAAATATTTCATTGTTGTTCATTGTGTAAAATCAATTTTTGGTGATACTACAAGCTTTTAGATCCGGATCTGTCAGTAAGAAAACATGTTAAAAAGCTAGATTTTTCTGCAAACACTGTCCATAACGTTCTTAAATCTTTCGAAACCCGTTTGACAAAAGCCAGGAAGGCTGGGAGCGGAACAAAAACGGATCTCATGAATCACCAGAAACACGCCAAGGTGAAGCAAATATAGAATATAGAACAGATTTTTCGGTACGTACTGAGGCTAGAAAAAAAATGTCCCCAACTTTCGTGCATACTTCCAAGCTCCGGCAAGTTATGAAGCCTTGCAAGGTGCAAACTGTACCGAGCCGTAATGATCAACAGAATGTGACGGCTAAAACCCGAGCTCGCAAGTTGTATCGCGAATATTTGACGAAGTTTTCCTGCGTGGCAATGGACGATGAAACTTACACTGATAGTGCCCACCTCTTCGTTTTTTCAATTTCTCTCATTTTCTTGGTTCAAATTAAAGTAAACACAGTGTATTTTTTTTCTTATTTTATTTTTTATATTATTTTTAAGTTTCACTTATGGAATACTGAAAAAAAAAGAGTTTTACTTAAAGAAAAAAAAAATCAATTTGTGTTGAAAAAAAAACAGTGACAAAATAAAGTGCCCACTTCAAAAATCGATATGTTTTCGATAAGTTTCCATTGGAAGACCCCTCGATTGTTTATGTTTTGATATTTTGACATGTTTTGAAGCAAACGGCTCAACCTGGTGCATTTGTATACGTGATCGCATTTGATTCAATTGAAAAAAAAAATGGAGAACGCAGTGCTTTCGAAAGCAATTCCCTTGTGTATCCGAAAATTGGTCGTTCGTGATGTGCAAAACGGTGAATCGCACCGGGCTGTCGCTAAGAAGTACAGTATCAGTAAGGCAGCGGTTGGCAAAATTCTTCTGAAGCTTAAAACGTTTGGATCAGTGGTGGATCGCCCTGGCAGAGGCAGGAAGCGGAAAACGGATGCGAGAACGGACACCAAGATCATGCGCGAAGTCAAGAAGAACCCGAAGGTAACTGTCCGAGAGATCCAGGAAACCCTTCAGTTATCAGTTTCCGGTCGAACTGTTCGTCGCCGTCTCGTAGCACAGGGGTTGAATAGCAAACTTGCCCGGAAGCGCCCATTTATCAGCAAGGCAAACAAATCCAAACGGCTTAAGTTTGCTAAGGAGCATGCTGGTAAGCCCCTAGAGTTCTGGAAAACGGTTCTCTGGGCGGACGAATCAAAATTCGAGCTGTTTAACCGAAAGCGGCGGGTTCGTGTTTGGTGCAGATCGGGAGAGGAGCTTCAGGAGCGCCACATCCAAGGCACGATGAAGCATGGAGGAGGAAATGTGATGGTTTGGGGGTGTTTTTCGTGGGATGGAGTGGGAAGCATTGTGAAAATCGACGGGATAATGACGGCAGATTCTTACATCAACATCCTGCGAGAAAATCTGGAGGTTTCGCTGATCCAGACGGGCCTTGAAGAGAAGTTCGTATTCCAGCAGGACAACGATCCGAAGCATACTGCCAAGAAGACCAAGTCTTTCTTCCGGTCTTGTCGGATCAAACCGCTGGAATGGCCTCCACAAAGCCCGGACCTCAATCCCATCGAGAATTTGTGGGCGATTCTCGATGCCAGGGTTGACAAAACTGGTGTTACCAATAAAAATAACTATTTTGAAGCCCTGGAGCGCGCCTGGGTTGAGCTAGATCCACAGCACCTAAAGAACCTAGTCGAGAGCATGTCGGAGCGCCTGCAGGAGGTCCTGAAGGCCAAAGGAGGACACATCAATTATTGAAATGCTTTTATTTTACTTTAATTTATGTTTTCTGTAGCCTTAATGAAGTGGGCACTTTACTTTGCCACTGTTTTTTTTTTCAACACAATTTTTTTTTTCTTCAAGTAAAACTCCTTTTTTTTGCAGTATTCCATAAGTGAAACTTAAAAAGAATATAAAAAATAAGATAATAAAAAAATACAGTTTGTTTACTTTAATTTGAACCAAGTAAATGAGAGAAATTGAAAAAACGATGAGGTGGGCACTTTATTTTGCCTATCAGTGTATGTGCTAGAAGACTTTAAGCAGCTCCCCGGAATGTCTTATTATACTGCCATGCAATGGAACGGCGAAGAGAAGCCCTTCAGGACGAAGGAAAAGGCCAAGTTTTCCAAAAAATATTTGGTTTGGCAGGCACTATGCAGCTTTGGTCGAGCAAGCCAAAGCTTCATCACTACCGGATCGGTAAACAAAGAAATATACCGTTAAGAATGGCTGAAGAAGCGATTGCTACCATTTCTACGCAGCCATGACGCTCCCTCGCTATTCTGGCCTGATTTGGCATCTTGTCACTACGCCAAAGAGTTTTGGAATGGTATAAAGCCTATTTAGTCCATGTTGTACGGAAAGTCCAAATTTAAGCTGTCCAGATTTAGTCGCGAACAAGCCTTAATCTATGCCTACACAGCTCGAAAAAGTAGTGTGAATTTCCGTTCAGTATCATGCACATAAATGGAGCGTCACAAAACATACATATTTAAATTATAAGTCGTGTAAAGTTCTGGGACATTCCATACATTATCGAAAATGTTGTATGCGAAAGCCCATCTTTGTTAGAACTATTTCATGCAAGTAGCTGCTTCGTGTGGAACGAAATACAATTTCACATGCTCTAATATTTACATTACAATGAAAATTCAGATTTTTTCTGTGTACCACGAGTTCAGATCGACGGTGATGAAATCGAGATGGTAGACGAATTCGTATATCTTAGCTCATTGCAATACCAGCAGAGAGATACAAAGGCAAATTATGGATTGCAATCGTGTCTACTTTTGACTCCGAAAGACGCTAAGATCAAACAAAGTTCATCGTAGTACAAAGTTAACCATCTACAAGACATTAATTTGCCCTCTGTGTCGTTAAACAGAAGGCGTTGTGGGAAATGGGATATTTCATATTAATTTCAGCCATAAATTCCCTAAATCAATCTGTTGTGTGAAAGATTGCCAACAATTTCGTTGTGTTTGCTGATTTGCGATTGAACTCATCGAATGATCCAGTACCGATGGAAGACGGAACGTCGAGTAGGCGAATGAACCACGAATCACATCAGGTGTTGGGAGAACCTGCCATCGTTCCTACCGCTAAACCGATCGACTACGGTGGGCTGGGTATGTCGTAAGAATGTCGGACGACAGGCAAGTTGACATGATTCTCGAAAACTAATTT